>JAMKQA010005165.1:0-18722 GCA_024699735.1 Posidonia australis
TCAATGTAAGGTAACTAGTGGGATCTTGATAAATTAATAAGAAAGACAGGGAGAGAAAGAGAATGTATGATTTATCTAAAGTATAATTTTTGTGTGTGTCACCGTTCATCTTAATTTATGGATTTTATTTTCTAAATTCCGTCTTTCTTTCTTGTTCTGTCACTTCATTTAATTAAAATGAGACGTACATTATGAAATGAAGTAACGGTATGTATGATCAGTTATCACGGTATCCCATTTGGTATTACATGTTTGAACGTAGCGAAGTTCCAATGCGTGTAAACGAGTGTCGTTAATGGTTGATGATGATCAGATTGTGGCGGGGCGTGTGCCGTGAGATGCGGGTCGTCGTCGAGGCCAAACCTGTGCAAGAGAGCCTGCGGCACGTGCTGCTCCCGGTGCGGCTGCGTCCCACCGGGCACCTACGGCAACAGAGACGCCTGCCCTTGCTATGCCAAGATGATCACTCGTGGAGGCCGACCCAAGTGCCCGTAAGTAGACAGGGAAGAAGACATTTGTCATGTTCGCCTACGATGACGTGTACCATCCCAACAACTCCGCGTGTGCTTTAGGATCTTCTTCAATAATGTTCCAGGGAGTAAGCATACATCTCATGGAGATATATGTATGTATGTATGTATGTATGTTGTTACCGTTGGTGTCATGCCTTGTGCTAATGTTTTTGCGCACGTGTGTATTGTATGTGTATGCGGTATGCCTGTTGTCACGATGTTCACGTCACTCTAGCATTGACCTTCAAAATGGTGGTTTGTATGTTTACTTTTCATCGTAAATCTCATGGATTACAGGCAGAAAAAATATATATCTATTAATTCCAAAAAAAAAAAAAAAATCTTTCCATCATCGACCTGAACCTGCCAACTATAATACATGTCAATCGTGTTGTACACGGCACGACATGGTTAAACCAGGGAGGATTATAGATTCTATCGTAATATCCAATCGTGTTTTGTGTTTATCTTTTGTGTGTGTGTGTGTGTGTGTGTGTGTTTTTTTTTTTTGAAATCGGTAATCTGTTTATTTTATATATTCCAATCTCTTAACCACATTCAGAAAAGCAAAATAGGACAATTCAGAAGGCTTAAGTACAGGTCTCAAAATGTTTCAGAGGAAAACAAAATAAAAAATCGACTAACAAGAGTTTAGTCATCACAGAGGGTTTCCCTCCTCAATAGCAGTAGAGGTATTTTCTTCTCTACTAGATTGGTCAGTATTCACGGCCAAGGGGTCAATATCCATATTACGATTCTGCTGAAAGGAAGTAATAGATTGTAGGCTCTCATTTTTCTCAAAACTTGCACCCAAACTTTCAATCCAGCAATGAGACAAGTTTAAAATATCATTTACTATCACACATTTATTTCTGGAAGTATTCCTGAAAATTCTGTTATTCCTTTCACACCAAATAGACCATAGAAATATTTGTACAAAGGAATGAGAACCAATGTTGGGCATACCAAATTTTAACACAGGTGGGAAGCTAAAAATATCTGCTATTGAAAGGATAGCAGGTTATAAAGGATTCAATGTAAAAGCTTGCCATACTGAATAAGTAAAAGGTCAAAATATGAAAAGATGTGCTGCAGATTCAACATTGACATTACAAAAAATACAGAAAATGGAACCAATCCAGTCTCTTTTGCACAAATTTTCCTTAGTCAGAATTTTATTGCAAACCACTAACCAAGAAAATAATTTCACTTTGAAAGGAACCCAGTATTTCCAGATTTCCCCAAAATATTTAAATCTTAATCCTCCATCATTTAGAGTAGCATAGTATGATTTAACAGTGAAGACTGTGTGTGTTATTTTCATACGATACGAGGTGTAACAGTCTAGCATTTTCAAACTTAAAAGGAAAAAAAAGGTGACTTTAAACTTTCGTTTATTTCAGATATGATCTTCACAGTAACAAAATTTATCGACACACTCCTCCTTAGCAATAGGGACTCAAAGTACTAATGGCCTAAAATTGTTTCCAGTTCTAATGTTATTAGTAGGTATTCCGGATCCTTGGGAGATCTAGAGTCAATAACAAGGTCACAATATAGCTTTTGAAATTTATCAATATATTTCCAAGATAATATATCATTTTTAAGGGATTCGTTGTAACTAGAGGAAGGTAGAAAATCATCATTACAAACTAATCCAAGGTTAGTTATTAGACAAACGTGATCGGATCTAGTGACTGTTGTCCTCTGTTAACTTGACCAAGTTTGCGTTCAAGTTATTCAAAGATCTAAGATGCCTTTTACGACGGTCTGATCCAAGTATGTTTGACACATTTATCATCCGTCTACTTAATGCTTATATCAAGTCCACCTAAATCTATCCAAAATATTTTCATGGACCAGCCTTTTTAAGGAACTTTCAATACAAGTAAATATTTCTGATATTTACTCGTTATTCAGTAGAGTGAAGTTCAATTTAAACTTGCACGAGAACAAGCTCGTTCTAGTTATTATTTGGAATTTATGGTTTAATAGGAATTTTAAGATTTTTAAAAAATAGATTAGGAATTTATCTTTAATTTTATTCCAAATTATTCATTTATTGGCTTCTTGGGTAGGATAACCTTGTATAAGGACAAGAGTCGATGGTTATTTCTCAAGCTATTCAACAGATACAACAGGAGTGAGACTAAGCTTAGGCTAATCTGGTAGTTCAAGCTATTGCCACTTCCATTGACATCTTCATGGACCTTGCTTCTAATTCAGGTGATTCCAATCTTGTTGCTAAAAAAATTTATGATCCGTTGAATCTTACAACTGGTTTAAGTGATTGATGAAATATTTAATAGTTCTAACTTTTGAGTCTTAGTCATGCTCTGTTAGGCAATTTTGGCTTCTGGATTATGTAATTCAGAGCAACTTTTTGAGATGGTATTTGCTCTGTAGCTTTTGTAATCCCTCTTCTTTGGAATTCATATTATGAATATTGTAATCCAAAAGATTGATATTTTGGTTAATCAATTGATGATGGTACTTATAACTTAGTATACTTATCTTATCGTTTGCAAATAAAAATTAAATATAAGTGAATGTTACAAAAACCGGAAGGAGTTATTTTAGTGATTAAAATTCAAATTAAATCATAAGTTCATGGTAATTTCAATACTTAGGTTGTGTTTGGAAACATTTTTTCTTACGTAGTTTATTAAGAAAAGTTGACTTTTTGTTAAGTTGTATCTTTTATAACTTTTATGGAGGTAAAGAAAAATTTGTTTAGTTTGCATGTCTAATAAGCACTTATGAGTTAATTAAAAGACTATATTATCCTCGTCATTGTTGTCAACTACTGCCTATTTGTCGTTGCATTATTTACTTCCGTCGTCGTTGACCACTACTGCCACTGTTGCACACCACATCTGTCATCACCACCGTCGTCGTCGTTGGTAACCACTGTCGTCGTCATCGTCGATCACTACCACCATCGCCATCACCGACCACTGCCACGAGTCTCAACCACCACCACCATTGTACACCACATCTGTCATCACCATCATCGTCATCGGCCACTACCATCGTCGTCGGCCACCATTACCACTACCGTCATCGACCACTACCATCGCTGCCATCGTCGGTCACCACTGTCGTCGTCATCGTCGACCACTACCACCATCGCCATCACCGACCACTGCCACGGGTCTCAACCACCACCACCATTGCTATCCTCGATCACCACTACCATCACTATCGCTGCCATCGTTGGCCACTACTATCGTCGATGTCGTCAGTCACCATACCATCGTTATCATCGGCCAATACTATCACTGTCATCATTGACCACCATCAGTGTCATCGTCGACCATCACCATCGCAGCTGTCATCGACCACCACTTCCGTTGTCGTGAGTCGTTGGCTACTACCACCACTACCGTCGCTAACCACTACCATTATCGTCATCATCGGCCACAACCACTATTGTCGTCTTCGGTCACCACAATCATCGTCGTCGTCAGTCATCATCGTCGCTACCGTCGTTATTGACAGTCACCACAATCACCACCATTGTCGGCCATTACCACCGTCGTTAGCCACTACACAACCACCATCGTTGGCCACCACCACCGCATCGTGTCTTAGTTGATACTGTAATTAAAATCAATTTCTAAGGATATCATTGAAAAAATTATGATTAATATTCATAACTATAAAAAAAACTAACACTCATTAATTTTTCTAAAAGTTACCTCAATAACTTAAAATAAACTAAAAAACAACTTTTTTAGAAAAGAAATACGCTTAATACAATAAACTGCTTTAAAAATACGTTTCCAAAGGCTACCTTATTTAAAACTCAAATATGTAGTGATGGCTAATCACTCAAATGGTTAAAAAAAAAAAATTCACTCAAATGGTAAATAATCCCTGATTACTCAAGGAGCAACGCACCACGAAGAAATCACACACAAGAACAATTGTGACAATGATGAGTAGCAGCAGGAGAAGAAGCAGCAGACGATCCGTCCTCACCAAACTCCTCCTCGTCTTCTTCCTCCTCTTCAACTCCCTCTCTCTCTTCCTCTACTTCTCCCACAACCACCACCATGACAAACCCTCTCGCCACAACTCCGCCGGCGATGATCTCAATCCCGGCCTCCTCTTCCCCAACCTCAAGCCCTGGCCCTCGCTACCCTCCTCCCTTCCCTGGTCCCACCACCCCTCCCCCCCCAGATCCTGCGAGGCCTACTTCGGCAACGGCTTCTCCCACAAGATCGACGTCCACGCTGCCGGAAACGGTTGGTTCCGGTGTTTCTACAGCGAGACGTTGCGGAGCTCGGTGTGCGAGGGGGGGCCCATCCGGATGGACCCGGGGAGGATCGCGATGTCCAAGGGTGGGGAAGAGTTGGAGGCGGTGATTGGGAGGGAGGAGGAGGAGGAGCTGCCCAAGTTCGAGGAGGGGGCGTTTCAGATCGAGGGGGGTGGTGATGGTGGTGGTGGGAGGAGGAGGAAGGTTGTCGATGGGGAGTTTCTTGATAAGTACGTGCCTCGTGGGGCGGTCGGGTTTCACACCATGAGGGAGCTCATTGGGTCTATTGAGGTTGTTCCCAAAGCCCAGCTTGATTGCCCTCAGGTTTGTTGTGCTACCAAGTTCTTGTCTTTGATTTATAGTACATTTGATTTCAAAATTCCAAGAATTTGCTCTTGAGACTTGTAAACGCATTGGTTCCTATCTGCTCAGTTCTCACTGGATTGTTGATTGGAATGAGTGGCAACTAAGGAGTGCTATCAACACTATCTTGTCCTTATTAATATACATGATACAATTGCGATGACATAAGGTCTGGTTTACCAATAACAAGTTTTTATTTTTTGATAGTAGGTTTACCAATAAAAGGTACTTACTCCAGAGTCCTGATAGTTTGCCGTTAGTGTTCGTGAGCTATTGATATTCTAGTGTACCAAGCTTCCAAATTTTGAAGACTTGTACAAAGGCCAAAACAAAACTTAGATCATGATTACATACGTGGTAGACTAGATATGGTGCAATCTTTGCAAGTAAATATTATTTTGCCTTTAGAGTGATTATTTAGGGGATGCCTCTTTAAATCCTTCCATCTGTCATGTTTTTTGTTGTAGCCTCCAATGCTGTTGTTTTCACACTACCATGAATTCTTATGCAGTGGATTGACAGCCCAACACTTTTGGTGACACGTTTTGAGTATGCAAATGTATTCCACACAGTTACTGACTGGTATAGTGCATATGTCAGCTCTCGTGTTACCAATTTGCCTAAGCGTCCGGATCTCGTTTTTGTTGATGGTCATTGCCAGGTACCAATTCATAATCTGCATTCTTTTTCTTTTTCATTTTTAGAGTTATCTGCAGTGCTTTTGTCATATGTATGTCTTATTTTATACCATTTAATGTCCGGGGTATTGTTCTCAATTTATGTTACTACTAATTTTCACACTAGGAATGAATTTGAGTGATTCATGAAGGGAATACCTTACAAAGGGATCTCTGGGAACCTGAGGATTTATTATAGAAATATTTATTATCCTATATGAATAGCTAATTTACAAGAGATTTGTTGTATTAGAAGGAACTGGCGTTGGCACAGGCTTTATTTTTCATTTACACTATTTTACTCTTGGAAAGCAGGTCTGTGGCAATATTTTTTTATTTGAGTAATTATAGGCCCTGGAACAAGCAAAATGCAACGTTTTTTCATTTTCTTGAAGCAAGAGCTTCTTGTTTATGAAGCTTCAGATAGCACCCTATCCCTATTTTTGTTCAAATCAACTTTGACTGCGATTTTAGGTTATTATGGACTACGCATATGCACCTTGCTGTCTATAAATTTAGTTTACTACGAACAATCTTAAAAATAGGCAAGCAATGATAGCGATTCTTTTTGGAAAGTGGCACTGTATGACACTGCGCTTACACTATCTAGACCTTAGATCCATAATCGTTGTGTAGACACCCTAATTTTGATTTCATTTGGCAGCAGACTCCTTTAGTTGATGTTCTAGTCGCGACCACCAAAATCCTAGTCCACACAGGTCCCAATCAGACACACACTAGTCCACCTGACCTAGTAAAATATTACCCTATTAAAATCTACTAAAAAACAAATAAAACACTTAATCCAACTTAAAATCCACTGAAAAACAAATAAAATACTTAATCCAACTAAAATCCACCTAAAATCCCACAAAACCCTAATAAGAACCCTAATCAAAGTAGACACCCTAATTTTGATTTCATTTGGCAGCAGACTCCTCTAGTTGATGTTCTAGTCGCGACCACCAAAATCCTAGTCCACACAGGTCCCAATCAGACACACACTAGTCCACCTGACCTAGTAAAACATTACCCCATTAAAATCTACTAAAAAACAAATAAAACACTTAATCCAACTTAAAATCCACTGAAAAACAAATAAAATACTTAATCCAGCTAAAATCCACCTAAAATCCCACAAAACCCTAATAAGAACCCTAATCAAACAAAATTCAATCAAATTCACTTAAAAATCCAACAAAATCCAATCAAATCCATTTAAAATCCAACAAAAACCCTAATCCACTTAAAATCCACTTAAATTAACCTAAAATCCAATAAAACCCTAATTAATCAAAATTTTAAACCCTAATCAAGTGAAAAGAAATTAAAATCCATTAAATAAGTAAAAACCCTAATTAAAGTGAAAATCCATTGAAAACCTTAATTAATTAAAATTCAAAACCTTAATTAATCCAAAAACCCTGATTAAACCCAAAAAACCCTAATTAACTTAAAATCCCTAAATAAACCCTAATTAAAACTTAAAACCATAATTTCAAATCAATTAAATAAAACCCTAAAATCCAAAATTAATAATCACATCTAACTCACAAAATTTTAATTAAAAACTTAAAATTAACATCCTAAAATCCCTGAAAATTTCCAAAATAATTAATTAAAATCAACTAATCAAGCTTTAGTCACAAACTTAATTAAAATCATCAAAGCATAAACAAAAAGTCTAAAATAAAATTCAAAACCCTAATTAAAAGTTTAAAACCAAAACTCTAAAAAAATCCTTAAAAATTCATAAAAAAAATCAAATATAAACCAATTAAAATCTTAATTAAATCTTAAATCACAAAATTAAGAAATTAAACCCATAAAGCCCAATTAAAATCCAAAGATTAAAACCTTAAAAAGTCCAACAAATTCCAAAAATAAAATCAAAACAAAAATCCAAATAAAAGGTCCAATTCGTAGGCCCAAAATCAACCCAATTAGCCCAATACATTCTTAAACCATAAAATCATAGAAAAGTTCAAAAATAATTCAGGCGAACTCCTGAGTTTCCGGCGATAACTCCGGCGACCAATTCCGAGAAATCCAGGACAGATCTCTACCTCCGAGATACTTGGCCAACCACCTCCAGCTCACGCCCGATCCAACGGCGTTGATGGGCTGAGGAGAGGTGGATCGACGGCCCTACGGAGGTTCGTCGGAGTATAAAGCTCGCTGTCAACAAAAATAAGAGAACTTTTTGGCCATGTCTTTCCAGAGCAAAAACCTAGCAAACCCAGAGAATTTAGACCTCCGATCCATAAGTCAGGGCCTCTTCTCCTTTTTTTTCCCAAAAAGCCCCCACCACACCGTGATCCAGAGCTCGTCGGAGTAGTGTCGTTTGCCACCGGAGATCGTCGGAGCTCGTGGGACAACCACCAGGTACCCTCCTCTCTCCTCTTTTCAACTCCATCATGCATGTCGGACCTCCCTGAGCGTCCAGGTTGCGCCGCCGTGGAGCCAGGCTCCCCGCGTGCCGCAGCCACCACCTCCGGCGATGGGTTCACCATCGCCGGCGGAGCACAACCGCGCTGCCTCCGGCGAGGCCCCTTGGGGGCCTCTCCTTCCCCTCTTCTTCTCCTTCCTCTCCATCTCCCTAAATCCCTCCTTACTCCGGAAGAAGCTCCTGCCACCCCACACCACTCGCCGCTGTCTCGCCGCAACCGACTGCCGCTCGTCGTCGAAGTAGCCCCCAAGCGAACCAGACACTCACGCGCCGCACCCGAGTCTCCGGAAGCTTCCCCAGGGGCCTCCGAGCATCACCAAGCCAATCCGCAACCGCCTGGACCGTTGCAACGTCGTGCTTTGCCACTGACGTTCCCGCCACCGGAGCTTGGGATGGGCAAGCCCACTCCCGCACGCGCGAGGCCTCCTCCAGCCTCCAGAGGGTTCACCGAGGTCCTACGGAGCGTCCCCAATCGCCGCCGCATCCAGCCGTCGCCTCCGAATGCTCCCACGCGAGCCTCATCGTCGCTGGAGAAGACGCCGGCGAGGGGAGGTCGACGACGCCTTCCAGCCATCGGGGGCTTGATCCATACCGTTGGATCTTCCCCACTCCTCCTTCTGAAGCTTCCCTCTCTTCCTGATCCTCTATCAGGCTCCCGGAGAGGCTCGGATGAGCCTCTCAGCCCGTCGCCGCCGGCGATCTTCGAATCGCCGGTGGTACACATATTTGTTTTTATTTTTTATTTTTTATTTTAAGGTTATAAGTTATTTACATATTACATTTAGGTCCTTTTTTATTGCATATGGGTCTAAATATTTGCACTTTAGTCCTTAGTATTTTAAAATAGTTTTTATTCTTTATTTTATCTGTGAATTTTGCATTTAGCCTCCTGAAGAGTTCATCTTTTAATTCTTAACATCTTGTTGCATGTTTTCTTCACAGTTTGGTCCTGAAAATTTACATTTAGGTTTTTGAAGTTTTTGAAACAAGTTTTTCTCTATGAAAATTGCACTATGACCCCTGACTGTTTTCAAAATTGCATAAATGATCAATAAAATCATTTTTTGTCACATTTAAGTCTTGGAACTTTACATTTAGGTTCCTGAAGTTTTCTGAAACACTTTTTCTCTGGGAAAATTGCAATATGAACCCTGAATTCTTTAAAAGTCATATTGTACATCATTTAAATTGAGTTTTCTTCACAGTTTGGTCTTGAAAATTTGCATTTAACCCCCTAGAACTTTTAAGAATGAGTTTTGACTGTGACTTCTGCATTTTAAACCTCAAGAAACTTCATAATTACTCTGACTAACATAAAAGCTTGATTTTTGTCACAACCAGACCCTGAAATTTTGCAGAAAAGTCCCTGAACTCACATTAAAGTATTCTTGGACATGAAAATTTACATTTTGGCCCTTAAATTATTTCTAAATTCCTCATTTAGGGTTTTGAAATATTTTGCATCATATTTTGGATTATTTTTCACCCTTGTTTTGCATCTAATCACAGAATCTACTTGCAAATCATGTTTTCACTGAGATTTGATCTTTTGCCCTGCATTTGCACTGCATGTAAATTTTGCACTTTAGTCTCCGACTTTTCAGGAAATTATCCAAGTGCAATTTTTGCATCCTTGTGCCACATTGACAATGAACCCATCATTTGCATGTCAGAATAAGGATCAGGAACATGTTTTTTATCCAGTTTCTCGTTCTTTTCGCGAATTTTGCATTTTAGTCCCTATGTTTGTCATTTATTGCATTTACATCCTTTTGATGATTTTTCTTCTTTGGTTTCTTCCAAATGACATTATCTAGACATTTAGCATACCTTTTGACATATCTTAGGCCATGCATCGCTCCCATGCAAGCATTTGTCATCTCTGACCAGGGAAATGATCAAATTACCCCTATGTCCCAATTCATGAGCATGCATCTCGATCTTTGCATTTAGTCTTGCCATGGCATTCATATTAGCATGATTAGAGCATGACCTAGGTTTAGCAAACATTCATCAAACTTTTAGCAAACATTTGGACTAGAAAGACCAAGTTTCTCGGGCGTACGAGGGTGTCTAATACTTTCTTCGTGCATAATAGGAATCCTTACCCATCTTTTGGTTAGCAGACATCCAACCTTCCCATCTACATCCCATGTATTCATCCTTTTGTGGTTTTTCTCGTCTTTCCCTTAAAAGACTAGGTGTCGACTTCTCCTTTTCTTTTTCTTTTATCCTATCCTTGCGTCTTCGCCATCTTGGCATGGCTATGGTCTCCTCCTCCCTCGGGTCGGGCATGGTCATACTATGAATGCTTTGCTTTCAAGTAGGCCTATTCTAATTGTTATGCATGTAATTATTATGATTTGATATGACATTTCCCATTTTGATATGAGAAAACTGTAGAAACTTTCAATGAGCCATAGAATATGATATATTTGTAGTGATTTGAAAATTCAATTGTTGAATGTAAGAGAGGAATGAATAGCATGATTCTTTAACAATATGTGTTACATACATATAGGGTTTACCCTTTACACGGATAGTCATATATCATATATCTATATAAGAGATAACTATATATCTAAAGACATATAGTTAACACTAATACTCCCCATCAAGCTGGAGTATATGTATTAATCGTGTCCAATTTGTTACATAAAGAGTAAAAAATCCCAACACTCAATCCTTTGGTAAAGATATTTGTCAAATACTCTGTTGATTGAGTATAAGGTGTGTAAATAACTCCCTTCGTAACCATATCACGCGTATATTGATGGTTCACCTCAATATGTTTAATACGTTTATGAAAATTAAGATTATTTGCAATAACAATTGTTGCCTGATTGTCGCAATACATAGACATAGGTGCCTTCATTGAAAATTCAAGCTCTAACAAGAGGGATTATAGCAAGACTACTTGACATGTTGTTGGAGCCATGGAATGGTATTCTACTTTTGTATTAGACTTTGATACAACATTCTGTTTCTTACTCATCCAGGTTATAAGATTCCTGCCAACATTGGTGTAGTAACCTTATGTAGATTTCCTATCACTATTATTTCCTGCATGACTAAAATCAGAATAAGTCTAAACATATAGATTGCCATTATTCTTATAGATCAGTTCTCGTCCTACTGTGTCTTTAATATATGTAATTACACATAAGGCACCTTGCTAATGTACTTCCTTATATCCATGCATGAATTGACTGAGAAATTCAACTGCATAGGAAATATCTAGGCGTGTCATTGTCAAGTAAATTAGCTTTCTAATCGGTCATCTATATCTACAAGCATCCTTATATATGTTTGTAACATTATCCTAGAAGTCTTGAATATGATTAATAGGAATACTTTCTGGCTTGCATCTTGTGAGACCTGTCTCTTGGAGAAGATTTAGAGCCTATTTGTTCTAAGACAGTATCATTTTTCCTTTGGCATAGGTAAACTTTATTTTTAGAAAATACTTAGGATGACTTATATCCTTAGTAGTGAAATGCTGTTGCAAATACCTAATGCCTGTAGTGTTATTGACTGTAATGATCATATCATCAATATATATTGTTAGCAATACACATCTATTGATGTTATGTCTAATAAACATTGAATGATCTACAACACATCTTTTGAAGTCAAATTGTATCACCATATTGCTAAATTTGTCAAACCATGCCCTGGATCTCTACTTAAGGCCATATAGAGACTTCTTAAGAAGGCACACATTGTTCTACTCTTAAGCAACATATTCTAGTGGTTGTTTCATGTTGAGATGTTTTGCCAAATCACCATACAGGAAAGTATTTTCACATGGAGTTGATGCAGCTTGTTTATGGCAACAAATAAGAGCACCCTTATAGAATTAAACTGAGTCACTAGTGAAAGGGTCTCATCATAATCAATGTCATCGGATTGTGTGAATTGACTAGCCACTAATCGTGCTTTATTAGCCGTGTGTCCTAATTCTGGAGACAAGCAATACTTATCAAGGGCATATCTTCTCAAATCAAAGTCTCAGAAAGTGATGTGCTCTTCCGGCTGAAACGGGAAAAAATAGTGGAAGAAATGAAGTTCAGGTTTAAAATCTCTGAGGATGTCTTCTTATCAACTCATGAAGTCAATCTAGTGCTTCCCTGTATTCAGAAAATCAGCGTAATCATCTGATTAATTGGACTGTCATCAATCAATCAATCAATCAAGCTGATTAGTCTGTTTGATCACCGAAACAGTTGGCTGATTAGTTGTATAATCGCTAACCAGTCCCGTGAGCAAACCAATTTTCAAAATGGATATGACCTTAAAAAATGAAAGATAATGCGAACTCAACATTACAGAGAAATCAGTAATGACTCCTGAATCCTGATATGAGGAAACCATTAACTGTGGTGTTGGTAGGTTTTCTACTTTTCATTTGCACGTAATGTGCACCACTGCAAACAATATAATGTCTAGTTGTTTTCTACCTGAATACATTTTTGTGTGGACCTCCTTATTTTTATTGGTGAGTGCAATTATTAGGAGCCTGCCATGATGGAAAAAATGACATGGGATATGGCATCGAGAATTGCCAGTAATGACTGGCCAGATGCACAAAGAAAGTCAACAGTCAAATGTCATGATGTGCAAAGTTGGCTTTTATTTCTCAAAATATTAACTACAGATGCCCACAAGGATTTTTTTCCCTTTTACTCATTGACAAAGGTCATTGCAGAATTTGTGTCTGAGGTTCATATCCTAGTTATCATGGATAATGCTATGTGCTGTGTTATTGAGCTGCATTAGAAGCCAACCATGCTGTATATTTTTTGGATTTATGTTGCATGCACCTTATTCTTGCTTTGGCATCCATGAAGCAAGATGCAATGAAAAAATATTATTACATTGTTGGAACATGCATTGGATCAAATTGTGGTTGAAGGTACTAATATCATTTTGTAATTCAACTTGAGCTATTTGATGAGGTTCATCATATTTTACACTTTTGTAATTCACCTTGAGCTTTGGATTATTTCTTTCTTTTGTTTCTATAAAGAGGTTGGAAATATTTTTATAAAAAT
Source organism: Posidonia australis (assembly GCA_024699735.1). Taxonomy (NCBI): domain Eukaryota; kingdom Viridiplantae; phylum Streptophyta; class Magnoliopsida; order Alismatales; family Posidoniaceae; genus Posidonia; species Posidonia australis. Next base: position 13,317 of record JAMKQA010005165.1, read on the forward strand.
CATTTGTGAGAAAATACAACATAGAAAACTCATGCTGAAGGAAGAAGGAAATGAGAAACAAGAAATCAAAGCCTAGAGCAAAAGTATCAATTATGTTGGCATCAATGGTTCCAGCCACGACGCATTGGAACACGTGGAAACAGTGGCACCTGGAAGAGTAGCAGTGGTCCATTTATTCACATTCAGAATGACTTTGCGATGGAGCTCCATAAGATCAGTCTTGACCCCTCCTAACATTCCATTGTGCCTTTCCAACCACCAAGGAGCATGAGAAAGCCCATCCAAATGCATTTTTTGAGGCGCTCAAGTGCACAAACCTTAGACCAAGAAGACCAAAAACCTCCCAATTGTAAGGCCATCAAACTCAAACAAAATCAGCAACAAACTTTTTTGCCAGCCAGACTGAAGGGCAACCTACAAGTAGATGCCACAAATCTTCTTCATTTGAGCAACAAAAGGAGCAATACTTGAAATACAAAAAACCTTTTTCGGTGCCTCCTCTTCCATACGTCGATGCCGACAGTCGACAATAGGACCCCTATGGAAGAGGAGGATGCAGGGGCGGAAGTGAGAGGAGGTGTGTCAACATGCGGAAGAGGCACTGTCGCCTTAGGGTTTCACAAGAAAAAAAGGAACAAGATAGAAGTTATTATTGGTACTAAGGAATGGTATCACATTCTTCACTTAATAGTGATTTACATTGATTTCAACGTAGTTAGATATTTATGCAAAAAGATATTTATAATTGTTTATGCAATCCTTTATTATTTTCACCACTTGAATAAAAAAAATATTCGTGCATATCTTTCTACATATTCATATTTTTTCTTGTTTATGTACATACTACTGAGAGCATATACATATCAGTACTCGATTGCTTATACTTTCTTTCTTTCATGTGCTTGTATTTTGTTTAGTTTAATTATTTTGTGTATAATTCGTTGATGTCTCAATATATTTGAATTTTCTTCTAGCTTTTTAAGACCACAATTTTCTTTTTACCACCATTTCCTTGAACATCAATTTAATAGAATTGATGATAAAATATGAGCCCTAAGCAATGAAATTTCTCTACTCTCCCAACATATAAAATTTTTGCAAGGTCAAATTATATTAAACGATCTACATATCAATATTATGGGATGTATTTTAAAAATTAATAGTGACGAACAAAATTCAGATTGTGTTATACCATTTCATACATTCTTAAAGTGTATAACTAAAGTTTAAAAAATTATCATCAATGAGGCTAGCTCTTTAGCTGCTGTGTTTAAAAGTACCATTGCTATAATGAATTTGAAATTTGAGTCTCATCTTTATCCATCTCACTCCTTGAGTTGATGGCACCACACTTTTAATTTCTGAGAGATATCTTTTTCATATTCAAATGAGTGACCACCATGCACATGTTTGTTGTGATATTCTTTCAATAAATATATTAGATGTGTGTTAGTAGAGTTGTGGTTATTTCTTATATGGCTATGTGTTATATGGATATCTGTATAAAGAGAAAATCCTATATATATATGTAATAACCATGATTTTCAATAACAATTTTCGTTCTCAACCTAATCTCAACATGGTATCAAGAGCTAAGTTCTCTGAACCCTTGGTGCTATCGGCCACCACCAAGAGCCTCCACCCTCTTTTCAGCCGCCACCACCAACAGCCTCCACTCTCTTTTCAACTGCCACCACGAAGTTCCATCCTTCCCATGGTTGATGTCGTGCTCTAAAACATCTGTGCCTGAGCGCACCAAGTTCCCCAAGTCTTCCACACTGATGGGTCACGGTCAGAGTGCTGCTTCTGGCCCTTTGGCTGCTATTGCCACTTCCACTCTGAGGCAGTAGACAAAACTGAACAAGTGTTGGACTTCTAGAAGTAATCCAGCAACTATATAGAACGTTTATTGACTTGAACAACCTTCTTTCTTTCACTTGTGCATTATGTTGTTGATCAAGATGGCATAGTAAAATCTTGTATTTAAACTTAATAATAATTACGAAGAGCATACTCCACTTTTGACAAATCCACCACATTATAACAAAGCTGTGGAGCGAAATGTCAGTCTCCTTTTGTGCACTTTAGATCTTTATTTTTTAGAGGGTTTTTTACATGTATATGGTATATAACCCCACAACACACAGACACACACAAACATGCATATTTACATATATACCTTAATAAACTTTGTAATGTCCTTGGACATATATGTAGCTGTGTCAGGTTTATATTAGGATTAGAGTTACGTATGTAAAGACTTTGAGTTTATAGGGGTATACATCTAAATATACATGTTTGTGGATTATATATCTGTAAAAACCCCTTAATTTTATTTAGACATTGTTGGTTGTCGATGCAACAAAATATATTCTGGAAAGGAGGCAAATAAAAAACCCTGTTGTTCGTAACATAAAATAAAAATGCACTAGCCTAATGTTGATTAGTAGAAAGAAAAGACAACTCAGCTAGTTGGCAAATGCTAGCAATTTTACCATGCAAGGTTTCTGTCTTCACCGTTGAGAGTTTGTTGTACCACTAATTTGTCGATAACTTTAATATATAAATTTTGGTCCATCTCATTCTTGATAAACAGATAACCCCAGCACCAACCTAGTGTCCTTGTTCACGGATAAACTAGATGACTTGGGGAATAATGTAAAGAGTCTTCCCTAGGCACAATTTTGCTATAACTTTGCTTATCTTATTATATTCTTCCTTCATAATTTTATCAAATGAGGACTTGCCACTTTGGATACAATAATTCCAGGTAAATTCAGACAGTGTGCCTTCACTCTAGTATAAGAATCTTTAAATATGGCATTGCAATTAAGGTGACAGCACTGGAAGTCCGAAAGGTCATGACTTTTAGCAATTAGGCATTTGCATTCCACCTTTTGTTAGCAATATGGCTTTTAGAAGATAGTGCATTGTAAAGGGCAAAAATGCATGTTTGTTCTGTTCCAGATAGTTTTTTTTTCTACTGCTACTGGGATCAGAATTTAGTGTAGCTACTTTCCCTGTGTGTATCATTTTTTGTTAAATGTTTTGGGACACTTCTACTAATCACAGCTTTCCTTTGGATTTATTGATGTTTCTCATCTTGCTTCATTTCTTTTCACAGACGCAGCTTGAAGAAACTTGGAAGTCACTGTTTTCAAGTCTTAGATATGCTAAAAACTTCACAGGCCCTGTTTGTTTTCGCCATGCAATACTTTCACCTCTGGGATATGAGACTGCTATGTTTAAAGGACTGACTGAGAGTTTTAGCTGTCATGGTGCTCCTGCTCTTGTTGTCCGAGGAAAGCCTAATGATCGAAGCACTGCCAGGATTTCTGAATTTGGAGAGATGATCAGAGCAGCATTTGGTCTTAAAGTAGATGACCACATGATATCAAAAGGAGCCTCAGGTCATAATGTCCTGTTTGTTCGTCGCGAAGATTATTTAGCTCACCCTCGTCATAATGGAAATGTGCAATCACGTCTAAGCAATGAGCAGGAGATATATGAATCTCTAAAAAGCTGGTCTGCTGATTATGGTAGGTGCAAAATTAATCTCATAAATGGTTTATTTGCACACATGCCAATGAAGGACCAAATCCAGGCCATTCAGGAGGCTTCGGTTGTCATTGGAGCTCATGGAGCTGGTCTGACGCACTTAGTTGCAGCAACGATGGATACTAAAGTTCTTGAACTCATAAGCAGTTTTTTCAACCGCCCCCATTTTCGATTGATCTCTGAGTGGAAAGGATTGGAGTACCATGCTATTCATCTTGCTGGATCTTATGCTGAGCCATCTGTCGTGATCAAGGAGCTTGGCAGCATAATGAGAAGTCTTGAGTGCTGAAGGATACAATTTTCAAACCTGCTCGTTTATGGTGCAGGCGAACGGTTTAGTGGATGCTGTTAGCACTTCCATTCCCTAGTTTAGTTTCTTCAGGGAATTTTTTTGTACCTTGGGAAGCAGCTCCAATTGGGAAGCAGCTCAGCAAGTTAAGTGGAAAGGTCCATTCTGGTGTAGGATTCGAAGCAGAGGTTTTTGTTGGAAATTATCTCCTCTCGAGCATCATTAAGCCATGATATCGGCAGAGATAAATAGAAGTCCATTATTGAAATCTGTATTTTTTCCTTTTCGATTTGGATATGCAATTGCAAATCCCTAAATATCAATGTATTTGTTTGTTAATTAGATCTGCTCTCCTCTTGAGCTTATATAGTTGTGTACTCACGTCACATGTTGGTTGCTTGAGCTTGACTTTAACATAATTTTCTCTTTGTAACATTACGGGTTGTTTAATTAAAAAGAGAAATGATCCTGTAAAACGTTATTTAACCAGTACCGCTGAATTGACGAGAGTTTGGGCACCACTAAATTTGAACCACCTGATCATTTTAAAAACAAATTTATAAGATGGAATAGACATCTTCAATTGTGGGTGTTAATGACGACCATGGTTGAACATTTAAATGTGAAAATATAAGACTTGCTTGTCATTCCTTTATTTAAATTGTTTGATAATACACTGGTCTTGTCTCGACGAATTTTCCAAAAATAATGTTGGTTAAAAACTTATTGCAAGAATAAGGTTCTGACAAGTTCACTTTGGGTCCCACATGATCGCTCGGGCCTGTTTGATTATGTGAAAAAAAAACGGTGGCGATAGTTTTAATTCAGTCCAAATTGAAGTGGTGGTGGTAGTGTCGAATTCAATTTGAACTGAATCTGACGATGGTAGAGTCAAGATCAATTCAAATTAAATTGTCTGGTCTGGAGAAGCTTACTTGTGTTGTATTTTAGCAGCTTTATCTATCTTTGGTTTCGTTACTTCTTGTTTCAGTTCATATTTTAGCAGCTTTATCTATCTTTGGTTTCATTATTACTTCTTGTTTCAGTTCATATTTTAGCAGCTTTATCTATCTTTGGTTTCATTACTTCTTGTTTCAGTTCATATTTTAGCAGCTTTATCTATCTTTGGTTTCATTACTTACTGTTTCAGTTCGACAACACTGCTTATCCATTTGGCAACACCACTGCCAATTCACATTTTTATTTTTATTACAAATAGGTCAAATCGATCACGTTGGATCTACCCCAACCTCTCAGAATATTATTCTTGTAATAAGTTTCATCAATATTATTTTTGTAATAATTTTTAATATTGTTATTTTCAAAATTTTCTTCATTTTAAGTAGATCTGTCAATTTTTGACACGACACGATTACACGAAACGACACGACACGACACGATAAAATTTAGTTATAATTTTTTTTAATTATTTTGAAATGTTTATGTGATTTATGGTTAATAAAACATAAATTTATTTTGACACGATTAGACACGATTATTATCTGATTTAACACGATTGGAACTGATTGAACCCAGTTAATACACGTTTAACATTAATA
>JAMKQA010005166.1:0-19451 GCA_024699735.1 Posidonia australis
CAAAAAAATAATAATAATATCAACATCATGAACGGAATACTTTTCTTTAAGATGCGCCTAGGCCATTAATGGTTGTCCTATACTTAATGAAACAAACACAATAAATGCAGATTTACTTTTGCAATAAACTTTTAGAAAGCATCGCTATTTCACCATATTATCTTTTGATCATAAACACCACATCTATGCCAACTACAAGCATAATCCTGTACTAGTACTAGTGTGAATTCAGCATATCAATTTTTCTTTACCAATTAGTGCTTTTAGTTGTTATCCTAATAGATATTATGTGTAACAATGACTTCTCTCTATATGCACTAGCAATATATCTTACTCCTAAATTACACATGCGAGACACAAAAACAAAAGCAGACATGAGTGACCACTAACTAGGTCACAAGCACACACTCCACAAAACAAAATCGGAAAGCAAAGTGCAAAACCATGCCAAAACAACAATGCTCAAGTGCAACAAAACCTCAGAAAATAGGTATCTTACACGGATGCTACGAAACTACAACAAGGCAATCCACTATTGCCCAACAAGCATAAAACCTTTAAATATGCCTTTTAAAACCATTTTTCTCTTTTTCAAACCAAAACCATATATATATTTTGAAATCTCTTGTGCACACTTTAAATGGCTACTCTACGCCCAGTCAAGTCCAAAACCAAATCCATTGTGCTTCCCAAATATCGAAGCCATAATGACCAAAGTACAGAAAATAAGATGAATCTTCTCATAGAGGCATGCATCCAAAATTCAATACCAAAAATGTTGAATACCCTTAGCGGCATGGAGTACTTAGTTATCTTGAGTACTCAAAATCGTACAATCTGAATACACGTACTCTCTATATAGATCGGATAGCCAACAGTGTCTAAATGTTCTATATCACATACAAAACCTAACAATAACCACAAAACCAAACAAAAATGTGTCATGCTATCCTATGCCAAGTAAGCAACATTGGGCCACAAGTAATTGTCAAAACACACTGTACAGCCACGGACAAGCCACCTTGAGAGGAGCCTATCCATCCTGGCATGCCACCTCTCTGTAGGACCCTCTACAAAGCTAACCCTCCTCGGAAAAGTCACTAACATTCTTTGGGAAAGTTGTCCTTTCTTAGGATGTCATCAGAAATGGGGCATTTCCAACAACCCATACTAGCCAACACCACAAGATCTGCCCTCTTGGTGTCCTAGTTTTAGTACCTAGAGCAACCAAAGTCTCTCACTTTTGAGTCTAGCTAGTACCTGAAGTCTTAGTGACCGTACCAACAAAAGTATCATACCTCTGGGTCTAGTCGACACCTTAATCCATGAACCTCAACTTAGCCAATCGTGCTTGAGCACCCAAGAGTCTCATCATAGTCCCTAGTCCCGACATTAACCATGCCGACGACAGACTTCGGTGATTAAGGCAAGAAACCAATAAAGTCACTACGAAAATAGTGAATTTGAGTGTAATATCTAGGGTGGTAGTTTTAAATAACATGTATTTTGATATTGAAATTTTATGTCAGTGATTGTGTCCTTGGACTAGTTTCCCGATGATTATTGGAATGTGTGGTTATATTTGAGTGGTTTGTGAATGATTTGTATGATTGAAGCTCTTGTTTTCTCTCAAGTGCCCTGAAATAAGGGCCAAGTGAGTATAGGTGGAGAGAATAGGTGGCGAAAATTACTAGCGAGAATTAGCGACGAGTCCTTTGAACAACGTTATATCAGAAAAACAGTGAATGTCGCCTAACACCCGTGCCCAGGTCTTCCGTCGATCCCACTGCCCCGCCAGCACTTGACACGCTGCTACCTCAATTGCCACATTCCACCAATGTCATCTAGGTGTCTAGAACACCCAATCCTCTCCCTATAAAGAAGATAGAAAGAGAGGGGAAGGGAGAAAACGAGAGAGAGAGAGAGAGAGAGAGAGAGAGAGAGAGAGAGAGAGCAAGAGGAGTAAGCCATCGGATTTCCACTGCCTTCGGAGTCTGCTGTTGCAGGAGGTCATGACTAGGAGGTGGAGCACGTCGTCGGCACCGCGTGGACGTCGGGGAAGCTCACCGAAGATTGTCAAAAAGCTTGCCGGAGAAGAGAAACGCCGGCAAACTCCAATAGGTACGCATTCTCTCCCTCTTTTCAATCCCTAGAAGCATGTCTAAGGTTGATTCTGAGGTCTAGAACATCATGGTTGCTTGAGAAACAAGATTTGTATACTGGTGTATGATTTGGGGATTTTTTTTTTTCCAGAGATTTCTTGGAATTATGAGAAAAATCATGTGATGAATGAAAATAAATGAGTTTCAAGTGAAATCCATGATGTAAATATGTTATGCATGCTCTATGATATGTGTTTTTATGCCCTAGATGTGAGGAATGCTTGGTTGCAAGTTTTCAAAGCATTTTGTTAAGATTTGAGGATTTCCAGTATTGGGTTCAGCTATCTAGTTTTCTGAACTTTTCGTATAAGGGCCAAGTGGACAATCCTAGCAGTACTCCCTAGCGGAAACAAGTGGCGGATCCTACTGGCTGAAATAGCCAATGGATCCAAGTGGCAGTTTTGCCCGACAAAAATGGTCAGCGAATCTAGCATTTTTAGTAACTCTATTTTCAATAATTGTGCTTTGATTTAGAATGTGAATAAATCTTGTTAATGCATGCAAACCCAAAAATGATTAAAAGCATGTGAGAATGATTATTGAAGAACCATATTGGGGCAAATGAATATGAAACAAAAATGTGACACCGATGATTTCCTAAAGATGAATAGGAAATACTTGAAAATATGGTTTTGAGCCCACAAGTGACTAAGTAAAAGAAAAATGGGGTTTTGATGAGGAATTAATAGATTTTTGAGAATAAAGTTTTGAAAAGGATTTTTAAAAGAAATGCATCTGTTTTAAAAAGATATTGCCGAATTTTGTAGGAACCACATAGAGGCTGATTAGCTGTACTAACGAGGGGTAGTGAGACCTCTGAGTAGTCCAGGACGGGTCGTAGGCTGTGGTTGCCGAGTTGGTCCGAGGGGTGAGCCTTGTGACTGTGTGTTGTTATAGTACTGTAGGACCTGGGAAATGATGAACCTAGGGATCCCTCAATGCAAGTGTTGGGTGAGCCTGGAGTTAGAGTCCTCAGATACTCAGGCACCCAAGGGCATCATAAAGTAAATGCGCTCCGTGCTTGTACCAATGAGGGTACGCTACGTAGAGGCTACGGTCGAGGAGGTTGGACTCCAATGTGGGGTGGTTCACCGCAGCACTGCAGTGTGGACGGCGATGGAGCCTCATCAACTACTTAAGGCCAGGTTGGTCACCTATGGCCATGATGATACAACAGGTTTTGTTGAGATAGTGTGGGCGTGTAGTTTTGAGCTAGAATCCAACTGTGTTTTGACTTGTGGTTTTGAGCCGATTCTAGCCAAGCTGAAACTTAGTTTTGAACTAGTTTCTAGCTGTGATATTATTGTGGTTTATGATATGAGATTAATTGTGTTTTGGCTGGTCACTAGTGGAAAAATTTGCCTCTTGGAGATGCATGAAAATGATTTGCAAAGATGCATACAATTTCAAATAAAAGAAAGGAAATGGCTTTGAAAAGCATGCATGTGGTTTTAAAAAGGAAGAAAGAAAAATGATTTGAAAAGCATGCATGTGAGTTATAAGTGAATTTCCATATATTTTCGTAAATGGATTTTTGATTTGTACATTCTTTTAATTTTCTACTAGTTTTGGTGTGTATGTTGGAGTGCATACTGGGTGACATTGATGTCACCCACGCGTGATTTTAAATTGTTTTGTTTCAGGTGCATAGTTGGAGGTGCAGCCACATTGGTGCGATTTTCGGAGTCACTCGCACACAGGTCTGGGTTATGATTTGAAATTATTTAATTGGTTTTTTTTGCTACATTAGATTTAAATATATTATTGGGGTAGTTTTTGTACTATTGTGTAGCACTAGGGCGTTATAGAGTGGTATCAGAGCCTAGGTTCACTCTATGCACCAACTTAGTAGTGTTTGGTTAGTGACTCCTTAAAGACTGCATAATGAAGAATATTTGCACCTGATGTATTGCTTGTGTATTTGTTTGTTTGCCTGTTGTGCCGACAGAATGCCTCCTACGGGACAAGGTAGAGGAAAAGATTCCACTGCGAGTTCAGACGAAGAGTAAGATAGCAACTGGGGAGGAATGCATTAGGAGTTGAGCCACATGATGTAGGGAATTGTCCAGACTTTGGCTGAGGCTGGAGAATTGGCAGCTTGACATGAGAAGGATCACAAGTTATTCCTAGAAGACCACACCAAAGGCAAGGGGAAGGTGCTAGCCCCACAATGTTCTACTTCAGGGGCGAAGAGCTCTAATAGTTCTAGAAGCTCTGGGAAGAAAAGAAAAGGGCGTTCAGGGCTTGTCACTGGGGAGGGATGTAGACCTTCCAGGAGGGGTGGTGTTGGATACAATGGGGTTGGTTCAAGCAGTGGCCAAGGGGACAAAAGATCCTGCTTTGTCTATGGTCGTATGGGACATGTAGCAGCACAATGTGGTCATCGGTAGCAAAATCAAAGAAAGATAGTGTGCTACAAATGTGGGAAGTTTGGTCATGTTCAGCAAAATTGCCCTAATCCTCCAAGGCCAACCAGAGACATTCCTCGTCAACCAACCAAAGGACGAGTACTGCCCTCAACCTCTGCATCTGATACTGTTTCCTCTGGGGACGTTGTTAAGGATGAAGAGCAATTTTGAGCTAGACATTGTGACCTTTTGTTTTAATGAGTTCTTGTATCTAGCATGAGTCCTTGTAATAACTGTGGATCATGGATTGTATGTGAACCAAGTAAGTTCCTTCTTTGTGTCTGACTGAATGATTAGTATTTTGTTCGACTCAGGGAGCCCATTTTCCCTTCATCGTTGAGTCATTTACTATCGAGATTGGAGATAGGCCGACTAGAGTGGCTTTCTACCTAGACGTGGTGACCCCACTAGGGGAGTATAACCTAGCATGAAATCTCTACGGCCAATATGATAATGATGAATATGTAAGAATGTGATATTATTTTAGGAATGGACTGGCTAGCACAGTGTTCGCTCATGATCGACTGTGCATAGAGGAGGGTTGAGGCAGAGTGACCAGACCAAGAGAATAGAAGAAGATAATCTCTACAATTAAAATCTTACCGCCACTCATCTAGATGTTGTATGGGATGCCCGGCTAGTGTGATGGCGTCTTCTTCCTCCTTTTTGAGGGTGCAGGACATTCCAGTGGTCTGAGAGCACCCTGATGTCCTTTTAGAGGATTTACCTAGCATATCGCCACATAGAGTAATGGAGTTCCAGATTGATTTGGTGTCAGGATCTAGCTTTATTCAACGACTCCCTATAGGATGGCACCAACAGAATTGAGGAGAACTCAGGAGTCAGCATCAGGAGCTGCTAGACTAAGGATTCATTAAACCGAGTGTGTCACCTTGGGGTGCACTAGTGCTGCTCATTAAGGAGAGGGATGGTTCATTCCGTCTCTACATAGATTACAGGATGTTGAACTAGATCACCATCAAGAGCAGGTACCCTCTACCTAGGGTAAATGATTTATTTGATCAACTGCAGGAAGCTTCAACTTTTTCAAAGATCGATCTGAGATCACGGTATCAATATCCACGGAACTGAGAAATTGATGTGCTAAAGGCAGCTTTTTGTACCCGATATGGCCACTATAAGCTCTTGGTTATACCATTCGGGCCGACAAATGCACTTGCTGCTTTTATGGACCTAATGAGTAGAGTATTCAGGCCTTACTTGGATCAGTTCATGGTAGTATTTGTTGATGATGTGTTGGTGTATTCCCCTGCTATAGACTCGCTAGTTGCATTTGAGGATTGTGCAAGAGACACTGAGACAACATTAACACTGTGCAAAGTCCTTGAAATGCGAGTTTCGGCTAAAGAGGTTCCATTCATCTGGGACAGGGTTGGGGTGTATGTTGATGCAGTATGGCAAAGTGATGGCGTATGCTTCGTGCCAATTAAAGGACCACGAAAGGAATTACCCCACCCATGATTTGGAGATGACTGTAGTAGTCATTGCCCTGAAGATTTGGAGACATTACCTGTATGGTGAGTAGTTCAATGTATTCACAGATCAATAGAGTTTGAAATACATCTTCGCCCAGAAAGACATGAATCTGAGGCAGCAAAGATGGATAGAATACTTCAAGGATTACGACTTTAGCCTGTCTTATCATCTTGGAAAGGACAGTGTAGTCGTGGATGCCCTGCGCAGGCGCACTCATACAATGGCTCGTTTAATGATCAAAGAATGGCACATGCTGGAAAAGCTGGTGTAGTGCAAATCGCGGAGACAGTCTTAGGGACCTGCTAGTGGTTGGGTGGCAATTTTGTCTATTCACCCAAGATTGTTAGAGGAAATTGTGGCTGCTCAACAAATGGATCTTTTTGTGTGAGTGATCTAGGCTAAGCAGGAGGCGAGAGGAGTGCCTCACTTCCCAATTGACACAAACATAGGACTCAACTATGACCTGTGCCTGTTTGTGACTCAAGTAAAGGAAGTGAAACAGAGACTGCTGGATGAAGTTCATAGGTCTCGATACACTATCCATCCAGGGAGCACCAAGATGTGCAAGGATTTGGAACAAAATTTCTGGTGACCTGGAATGAAGAAAGAGATTGCCGAGCATGTGATGAGATGTACAACCTACCAGATGGTCAAGATAGAGCACCAGAAGCTTGGAGGAATGCTACAACCTCTGGACATTTCGTTCTGGAAATGGGAGCATGTATCTATGGGCTATCTTGACACTAGAGGATATGATTGATGGTCTGTACTTTGAACTTTAAAAAGAGTTGGGAAGAACACTTGCCACTGATTGAGTTTGCCTACAATAACGGTTACCACCCAAGCATTGGTATGGCACTGTTCAAGGCACTATATGGGACACCAACTTGCTAGGATGAAGTAGGCGAGAGACGACTTATGGGCCTAGAGATTGTGCAGCTGCATGCGGATAAAATAGACTTGATTAGAAAGAAACTAGCAACTGCACAGAGTAGGCAGAAAAGTTATGTTGATTGGAAGCACAGACCTTTGGAATTTGAAGTAGGAATCTTCATTTTCCTAAGGATATCACTAACCAAAGGAGTGGTGAATTTGGGAAGCAAGAAGGGCTAAGTCCATGCTACATTGGACCCTACAGGATCTCCAAGAGAGTTGGAGAGGTTGCTTACAGGTTGGAACTACCTTCGGAGCTTTCAGGAGTCCACAGTGTGTTCTATATTTTAATGTTCAGGAAGTGTTTGGCCGATGCTTCCTAGGTAATTTCAATTTAGCTAGAAGAGCTGCAGAAAGACTTGTCCATGGTGCAGGACACTGTGCACTGTGCAGACACTTGATAGAAAAGAATAGGACCTCAGAAACAAAGTAATACCCCTTGTGTTGGTTCAGTGGCCACACCATGGTACGGAGGAAGCTGCATGGGAGCGAGAGGCAGACATGAAGTTTCTATACCACCATTTGTTTTATTATCAGTGAAATTCCTTTAAGGGGGTAGGATCTAATCCCCGGAGTTCTAGTTTTAAATAACATGTATTTTGATATTGAGATTTTATGTATAACACCCTGATCCCGGGCACGCTACCAAGATCACAGTATCTTAAGAAAAATTACATTAATTCTAGTAAAATTAAATAACTGTAACTAAGGCTCACCTCAAGAAAACGATGTGTGGCAAGAAGCTCCTACTTCGGCACCAGAACTCGACTACACACGATCTGCACCTGAAAACCAAACAAAGCACGCGTGAGTGACATTTAAGTCACCCAGTACGCGCCCCAAACCCACAACAGCAAAAACCCGGTAAAGCCACTAAAAATACAATTTTTAATTTATAAAACTTGATTTTCTTTTAAAAATCTAGTTTTAAAGCGTCCTTTGAAGTCATTTGGGAATCTGTACCCTCAATCTTGTTTTTCCCAAAACTCACTTTTCATTTCCTTTTCAAAACATTTGGAATTTTGTTTCCAAAACCACATTCTTTTTTTGCCTCCTATCAGCATAGCTTTTCTGCTGGCTTTGGGTAGACAATAGCCTCTTCCTAATCAAATTCACCTTGCCCTCGTACTGCTGTACGATCTGGGGCCCAACTAACTGCCTCTCACCCACCTCACTCCAGCAAGTGGGTGTCCAGCAGGGTCTGCCATATAATGCCTTGTATAATGCCATACCAATACTAGCGTGGTAACTGTTATTATATGCAAACTCAATCAAAGGAAAGTGATCCTCCCAGCTACCACCAAAGTCCAAGGCAAGGGTCCTCAGCATGTCCTCTAGTGACTGGATGGTCCTCTTTGTTTGGCCATTCATTTAGGGGTGGAAGGCTGTACTAAAGTTCGGCACCGTGCCAAAAGCCTCCTGTAGAGCTCCCCAGAACCTCGATGTGAATCTCGTGTCTCTGTCAGACACTGGGCCACATACAACTCTGCCAACTTTGCCAAAGGAAGATTCACCTTCATTAGCAAGAAATGTGTCGATTTTGTAAGGCGATCCACTATCATCCAAACAGTTTCATTCTTTCTTCGAGTTCGTGGCAAACCTGTCACAAAATCCATCGACACATTTTCCCATTTTCACACTGGAACGTCTAGAGGCTGCAAAGTCCCTCCGGACTTCTGTTGCTCTATTTTCACCATCTGGCAGGTTACACACTTTGTCATATGCTCAACAATCTCTCTCTTCATCCCAGTCACTCGAAATTCTTCTTTAGGTCTTTATACATCTTGGTGCTCCCTGGATGTATGGTATATCTGGAGAGGTGAGTTTCGTCTAGCAGATTGTTCTTGATTTCTTCAATTTGAGGTACATATAATCTCAGACCATACCTCAACCCATCCTTCACCCCGACTGAGAAGTGAGGGGCATTACCAGCTTCTAGCTTCCTCTAGATATCTGACACAAAAGAATCATATTGCTGAGTTGTAACAATCGCCTCGATCATCTTCGAGCAAACAGACAAATTAGCCAACACTACTCTAACAGTTCCCTGAGATTGTCTCTGAGGCCTACACTCCACTAGTCCCTCTAACAATTTCCATTCATGAATCATCAGGCTAGCCATGACATGAGTGCGTCTGTTCAGGGCAGCTGCAACCACATTTGCTTTCCCTGAATGGTATGACAAACTGAAATCATAATCCTTAATTTACTCCACCCAACACCTCTGTATCAGGTTCAGATCCTCTTGAGTGAAGATGTACTTCAGACTCTTATGATCTATGTACAACTCAAACTGTTCGCCATACAAATAATGCCTCCAAATCTTCAAGGCAAACACAACAGCTGCCATCTCCAAATCATGGGTGGGGTAATTCTTCTCAGAATCTTCCAACTAGCATGAGGCATACGCCACCACCCTACCATGCTGTATCAGCACACAGCCTAGACCAGTACCACAGGCATCATTGTAGATTGTAAAACTGCCACTCCCAGAGGGCAAGGTTAAAATTGGGGCTGACACTAGACGAGCCTTCAACTCATTGAAGCTCTCCTCGCACTACCAATCCTAGGCAAAGTGGACTTCCTTTCTGGTCAGTCTGGTCAATGGTGCAGCAATCTTGGAGAAATCTTAGATAAATCTCCTATAATATATTGCCAGGTCGAGAAAACTTCTAATCACAATTACTGTCTTCGGTCTGGCCCAACAAGTCACAACCTCTACTTTGACTGGATCTACTTTAATGCCTTCCCTTGAAATAATATGATCAAGGAAGGACACCTCCTCCAGTCAAAACTTGGACTTGGGGAACTTGGCATAAAACTGATGTTGCCTCAAAGTCTCCAATACAATCCTTAAATGCCTACATTGAGTTTGAACATCCGAAGAATTCACTAGAACGTCATCCACGAAGATGACCACAAATTGGTCCAAATAGGGCCTGAACACCCTATTCATCATGTCCATAAAAGCAGCCGGAGCATTCGTCAACCCGAATGACATAACCAAAAACTCATAATGTTCATAACAAGTGCGAAAGGCTGTCTTCTGCACATCTGGCCCATTGATCCTCAACTGATGGTATCCAGATCTCAAGTCTATCTTGGAAAATACCGATGCTCCTTGCAATTGGTTGAACAAATCATCAATCCTGGGCAGTAGATACTTGTTCTTTATAGTAATCTGGTTCAATATCTGGTAGTCTATACAGAGCCAGAGTGAACCATCCTTCTTCTTAACAAACAGAACCGATGCTCCCCAAGGTAAAACACTGGGATGAATGAATCCCTTAACCATCAGTTCCTGTAGGTGATTGCTGAGTTCCCTCAATTCAGTGGGTGCCATCCTATACGAAGCCTTGGAAATAGGATCAGATCCCGACACTAAATCAATCACAAACTCCACTTCCCTGTGTGGTGGCACGCTAGGAAATTCCTCTGGCAAAACATCAGGATATTCTCAAACCACCGGCAAGTCTTGAATCACGACAACAGGCAAAGTAGAAACTATCACACAGGCCAAATAGCCCACACTGCCTCTTACTAGATGATGATAGGCCTTGATAGCAGAAATCATTTTTATGGGCTCACTAGGTCGGGTGCCTTGTACTACACACCAGCCTTGGCCTAGACACTCTGCCAAAACTCTTCCCTTGGTACAATCTATCACAGCTGAATGTTGTACTAGCTAGTCCATTCCTAGGATAACATCATAATCCTGCATGTCCATCAGAATCAAACTTGCTTGAAAATTCTTATCGCCCAACTGAATATCAACTGGTCTCAAATACCTCCACGCTAGACTGTGTTCTCCCAATGGAGGCACTACATTCAAGTCGAATGCCAGTCTGACTGGTCTGGTCCCGATCTAAAGAAAATGAACTCCCAAAGTATAACAAGACTCGAGCCATCCGATCAGTCATAAGAAAAGATCCTATCATCAACACACCACAACCATAATCACAATCATAATAAAATATAGGGTTGATCACAAATAGGATTCATTATTACAAGACAGGATTTAACTCATACAGCCGTGCAAGTTCTCACCGTCTACAACATCTCTAGATGGATCAGCATCTGGGGCAGCGATGGAGAACACTCTCCCCTTGGTAGGCTGACATGGTGCATCTCCTGCTGGCTTTGGTTGACTAGGACAATCCTTTTGGTAGTGCCCGGACTTCCCATAGTTGTAGCATACTACACTATCTAAGCTCCTCTGTCGGTGCCAACACAACGCTGCTACATGGCCCTTCTTGCCACAAACATGGCATGGTCCCACCTGTGGGTCGCTGCTGGACCCTGCATGGCTGAAACCACACTCTCTTCTCTGCCAGATGTAGGTCGTTGCTTCCGCTTCTTCCCAGAGCTACCAGAACTTGGCGTTCCAGTCACTTACGGTCGAGAAATGGAAGGTCGGGAGACAGACTTTCACCACTTTTCCGTCTTAGAATACTCTTCCTGGAATAGCCTACGATCATCCTCGTAGCGGCTTGCAAGCTCAACAACATCCGCTAAAGTCTGGCATCTGAAGCCATTAACTCTGGATCTCAGCACAGGATTCAGTCCTTCCATGAACTTCTTGGCTCTGTTCTTCTCCGAAACCACAGCTGAAGAGAACTGCTCTAACCGAAGGAAGGACAACTCATATTCTGCCATGGTCTAGCTCCCCCGCTTTAGGTTCATGAATTCTCGGTCAAGCTTATCCCTATCATAC
The DNA here is from genome assembly GCA_024699735.1 of Posidonia australis. NCBI lineage: Eukaryota > Viridiplantae > Streptophyta > Magnoliopsida > Alismatales > Posidoniaceae > Posidonia > Posidonia australis. The sequence goes on from JAMKQA010005166.1 coordinate 11,715, forward strand.
TCGAGGAAAAACCTCTCATAGAACGCCTCTCGGAACTCTTCCCAAGAGATCATCAGCAAGTTCGCATTTGGAAACTTGGTGCGGCACATTGTCCTCCACCACTGATCTGCAACACCCTTAAGATGAAACACTATGATCTGGACCCATTTCTCCATTGGACACTCGATCCCTTCTAGGATCTTCTCCACCTCCAGGAACCAAGCCTCACACTCCTCTGATGTGCTGCACCCATTGAAGGTAGGCGCACCTAGCTGGCAGAACTGCTTAATCTATGGGTGTCTTTTCGCCTCATCCTTGCTACTGCTGCCGAAGGACTGGGTGAAACGCTGCATCATCTCACCAAGCTCTCGTCTCATACCCTTCCATGTACTGCCCTCTCCTATCTCGGAGTCGGGTGCTGGGGCCTTGCTATGACTACGACCTAAGTGAGACATCTTCCTGCCAACACTACAAAACACAACAACCAAAAATTCAGGTGCACGACTCTCTATTGTGTAGTCCTAGGGAGCCACTAGATTGAACAACATCAAGCTGGTGCACAAGGTGTAACCTTAGCTCTGATACCACTCTGTAACGCTCCGAACCCAGGCACGCTCCCAAGATCACAGTATCATAAGCAAAATTACACTAATTACAGTAAAATTAAATAACTGTAACTAAGGCACACCTCCAGAAAACAATGTGTGGCTAGAAACTCCTACTCTAGCACCGGAACTCGATTACACGCGATCTATACCAGAAAACCAAACAAAGTACATGTGAGTGACATCTAAGTCACCCAATATGCACCCCAAACACACAACAACAAAAACCCAGCAAAGGCACTAAAAATACAATTTTTAATTTATAAAACTTGATTTTCTTTTAAAAATCCAATTTTAAAGCATCCTTTGATGTCATTTGGGAATCTGTACCCACAATCCAGTTTTTCCCAAAACTCACTTTTCATTTCCTTTTCAAAACATTTGGAATTTTGTTTCCAAAACTCATTTTTCTTTCTCTTTTGTACTTTTTCAAAACCTTTTTCATATTCTAAGTAATCCACATTTTTGATCAAATCCAGTCTAAAATACAATGCCTCTTGGGCTCGAAACCAAAATCACAAACATTGGCTGGTAACTGGTTAAAAAACAATTCATATTCATTTCTAGGATTTTAGGACCATTCACAAGTCCAATCCTAGCCAAACCATTGCTTTTCATTTTAACATAATCACATACTTTTCTTTTCATTTCCACTTTACTTAGTAATGTTACATTGATCAGCGGTAACCAGGCACACAAGCAGTAGGTGTGGACACTATTTTCTTTACCTCCCTGCACTGCTGTGGTGAAGTTTCTTGTGTAGGAGGACATCACCCCGACCCACTAGCCTCAATTTCTTTTTTATAAATGCACCGGAATACGTCTTTATCTGACGTCCTATTGGTGACCCGAACAAGTAGGTTCAATAACCCAGGCTCAGCCTACACCGTCGGTGACCTAGATACCTAGGTCTCATATTCCTAGGCCCAGCCTACACCATCACAAGCTTGGTGACCCGAACACTCAGGCTCTTATACCTAGGTTTAGCCTACACCGTCTCAAGCTCGACAACCACAGTTGTATCTGACAATTGGTTTCATTAGAGTCTTATACTCCTACCACATTGTTGACACCAACTCCCGTGGTTCCATAAGTTTTCCTTTTCAAATCCATTTTTTCATTTCATTCTTTTCGTAGCAGGAACTTGTTCCAAGCAACACATGACCCTCTACTAGGGTCCCAACTTACTTCATTCAAAATCATGTTTTAAAATCATAAATTGGGACTCATGCCCAAAAATCACACATTTAATTATTTTAATTCAATCTTAGGGCTTTAAACCTAAAACCATCCCCAAATACACTTATATGGGTTCCATATTCCTCCATAACATTTACATGGGGAAAACACCATTAACACATACTCATTGTCCATTTAAAACCTTTCTTTCCATCATTTATGCCCATTTGTTCATATGGGTCAGGGGATGAAAATGGCAGACCGAATTAAAATTTGGTATACCGAAAATCACTAACTTGGTATAACGAATACCTTCGGTATAGTGAAACCCCTTGTTTCGGTCGACCGATGGGTTTCATTCTACCAAACCTGGACACCTCTGTTCAAACTGATAGGGATTTGGTATGCCGAATCCAGTTCGGCATGTCGAATCTCCCATGTTCTGTACACGGCCCCTGCCAACAACCATTCATTCACCGGAAGTGGAAGCCTCCAACGGACCCCTCATACATGCATTATAAAATACAAATAAATCATGGGGTGTAGACCCTTGAGTCTACTTCAAAACCCCTCAAACCATCCATCAATCCATTCACTATGCAATTCATATGAAAACCACAAAGGGGTGAAGCTCATTAACAACTACTATAGCATGCATCCCTAAATCTCATATAAACCTACAAAATGTCCATCCTAACCGCATGATATCTACGTATTCATGCTATTCAACACATTTACATCCATTCTACAATTTTTCTACGATTTTACATGCATTTATTCTCATTTCCATGCAATTTATACATTATTGAAAATGAAGAGGAAAGAGGAGGAATAAGGGCTGCGTACCTCCTCCGACGAGCTCTCCCAACTCCGACAAGCCTCTCTTGCCCTAGCGAAGCTCCTCCCCATCGGCGGACCACGGCTCTGCTCTCCTCCTCTCCCTCTAGCTTGCGCACCCTATCATTCCTTTCCCTTTTTTCTCTCTCATCTCCTTTTCTCCTCTTCTGCCCACCTCCGTCCCTCTTTATCTCCTTCTCCTCCCTACGTCGCTCCAACTACCCATCTCATCGCCTTCATGTCAGAGGGGATGGGGAGGCACGACCAGCTCTTGTAATGGCACAGGTCATGAGAAGAAGAAGAGAGGGGAAGATGGAGACGATGGCTCATGAGGGAAAAGAGAGAAAAGGAAAAGAAGAAAAGAAAAAAAGAACGGGCACGCAAACCAAGGCGACTATGTATCTCGAAATAGGACTCCATATTGGTCCCAAATCACAACCAGGTGCACAGTAAGCCAAATAAATCCTCACAATCACAAGGAACAAAAGATTATCCTTTAATAAACCATTTATGCTATATTACAATTAATTACATGGTTTACCATTAAAATGGATAATCAGGCCCAGGTGTCACATTATGTTAATGCTTGTGCCCTGGGACTAGTTTCCCTATGATTATGGGAATGAGTGTTTGTATTTGAGTGCTTTGTGAATGATTTGTGTCGTTGGAGCTTTTGTTTTCTCTCTGGTGCCCTAAAATAAGGGCTAAGCCAGTATAAGTGGCGAACATTACTAGCAAAAATTAGCAACGAGTCCTCTGAAGAGTGTTTTGTCAGAAAAATAGTGAACGCTGCCTGACACCTGTGCCCGAGTCTTTGGCCAATCTTGCTGCCTTGCTAGTGCCTGACACACAACTGCCTCGATTGCCACGTCCCGCCAGCACCACCTGAGTGTTTAAAACACCCCATCCTCTCCCTATAGGGAAGACAGAAAGAGAGGGGAAGGGAGAAAATGAGATAGAGAGGGAGAGCAAGAGGGATAAGCTGTCGGATTTCCACTGCCTTTGGAGCCCACCGTTGCCGGAGGTCGTGACCAAGAGGTGGGGCACATCGTCGGCGCTGTATAGACGTCAGGGAAGCTCACCAGAGATCACCGAAAAGCTCGTCAAAGAAGAAAAATGCCGACAAACTGCAACCGGTACGTGTTCTCCCCCTCTTTTCAATCTCTAAAAGCATGTCTAAGGTTGATTTTAAGGTGTAGAACATCATGGATGCATGACAAACAAGATTTGTATGTCAATGTATGATTTGGGGATTTTTTTTCCAAAGATTTCTTGGAATATTGAGAAAAGTCATGTGATAGATGAAAATAAATGAGTTTCATGAGAAATCTATGATGTAAATATGTTATGCATGCTCTGTGATATGTGTTTTTAAGCCCTAAATGTGAGGAATGCCTGGTTGCAAGTTTTCAATGCAATTTCTTAAGATTTGAGGATTTCTGGTAATGGGTTCACCTGTCTAGTTTTCTAAACTTTTCGTATAAGGTCTAAGCAGAAATTCCTAGTGGAACTCCCTAGCGGAAAGAAGTGGCGGATCCTACTAGCAAAAATAGCCAATAGATTCAAATGGCGGTTTTGCTCGATGAAAATGGTCAGGAAATCCAACATTTTTAGTAGCTCTATCTTTAATAATTGTACTTTGATTTCCAATGTGAATAAATCTTGTTAATGCATGCAAACCCATAAATGATTAAAAGCATGTGAGAATGATTATTGAAGAACTATATTGGGGTAAATGAATATGAAACAAAAGTGTGATACCGATGATTTCCTAAAGATGAATAGAAAATACTTGAAAATATGGTTTTGAGCCCATAAGTGACTAAGTAAAAGAAAAATGGGGTTTTAATGAGGAATTAAGGTTTTTTTAAAATAAAGTTTTGAAAAGGCGTTTTAAAAGAAATGCATCTGTTTTAAAAAGATATTGCCGAGTTTTGTAAGAACCACATAGAGCCGATTGGCTATACCGACGAAGGGTAGTGAGACCTCTGAGTAGTCGGAGACGGGTCATAGGCTGTGGTTGTCGAGTTGGTCTGAGGTGTGAGCCTCGTGACTGTGTGTTGTTATAGTACTGTAGGGTCCGGGAAATGATGAACCTAGGGATCCCTCAGTGCAGGTGTTAGGCAAATCTGAAGTTAGAGTCCACCGATACTCAGGCACCCAAGGGCATCATAGACTAAACGCACTCCGTGCTTGTACCAGTGAGGATACACTACTTAGAGGCTACGACCGAGGCGATTGAACTCCTGTAAGGGGTGGTTCACCATGGCACTACAGTGTAGACAGGGATAGAGCCTCGCCAACTACATAAGGCCAGCTCGGTCAGCTGCGGCCAGGGTGAGACGATAGGTTTTGTTGAGACAGTGTGTGTAACACCTGTAAAATTCATTTGTAATTATTTACATTTTATGAATTTTATTCCTGGATGGGTGTTACTGTTCAGAGGCCCATTGTACGGTTCTGTCCTTTTGGACTTGGGCCTCGTGGGCTGGCTTCTGTTTAGGTGTCCCTGTGTGTGGTTTGGCACTGTGCATTGTGGCACTATGCGTATGGGGCCCGGGTGTGGGGTCCCTGTGGGGCCCACATTGGTGGGCTGTTGGTTGTGGCCGGTGGTTGGGCGGAGCGATTGGTTGCTTGTGTGGTGTGCCGGTGTCTGAGACGCGTAGGTGGGCACATTTCCAGCTACTGCAGGCGTAGGCTTTATAAGCCGCACCGCTCTCCTCCGTCACCATCATCGTCTTCTCCTTCCTTCTTCTTCCTTTCCCTTCCTCCTTGGCGGCACATCCCTCCTCCTCCCCCACCTTCTTTCTCATCCTCCCCACTCTTCCTTCACCTTCCTTCTCCTTTCCCCTTCTCCTCCCACCTGACCACCTCTGTTTCCCCGGTTCTTCGCCTACACGCCGAAGGAGAGAGATAGAGAGATCAAGGGAGAGAATCGGAGGGCTGTGGTTGCTCGGAGTGGTGTACAGAGTTTGCATGGCGTGCACCCGTGGTAGTGGTGAGGCTGTGGTTGCCGGAGTCAGTCGGAGACGTCGGAGGCATTTTTCAGGTACGTATCTCCACCTCGTGTAATAGAGAGCATGAAATTGGTAGAAAATACTAGGATCGCATGGACTCTAGGTAAATTTACATTCCTAGCATTTATGGTGATTTATTGTGTTATTATGGAGCATTTATGGGCAATAATGCTGGTGGTTGCGTTTTGGGTCGTTTTGACCCTTCTGCCTTTGTGATTTTATATCTTGATGCATGGTGAATGGATTTTAGTTTTGTTAGTTTGGTTTTGGAGTAGACTCGAGGGTCTAAACCATATCTTTTATGCAAGATTTTTGGTGTTTGTTTAGGGGGACCGATCGGAGGTCCCAGTTGGGGCGATTTTGGACGATAGGGTTTGGGCCGTTTTCTGGTTTCGCAGAATTGGGCATACCGAATCAGGAGATTTTGGTGTACCGATTCCGCTCGACATACTGTTTTTCTATCAATTTAGGTCCTCTGGTCGAGATTCGGTCATCTATTTTTGGACGGTATACCGAATTTGGCCTAAGTGTTGATAGTTGACCTGATTCAGTCAACCGCTCCAGAATCAGCCTACCGAACTAGGGGTTTTTGGCATACCGAACTTGATTTCGACATGCTGATTCTAGGCCCAAATTTGCTTATAAAATGCATTTTCCGATGGCTTTCTGGATTGCCGTGTTTCATCCCATTGAGATGGGATTGTGGGCCATCAGTGGTGGTCTCTTGGGACACTTGATGCGCCGTTTTGCCGAGGTTTTGGAAGAATTTTCAAAGGATATGAAAATGGTTTTAGAAATGGATTTCAGGGAATAGTTGGCTTATTTTGGAAAATGTTTTCCTGGTTTTCTTTGTGCGGGCCGAGACAGTGTGGTACCGTGTCATCGGGACCAGCGAATGTGACGACATTCTCGGGTGGTCGGGAGTGACTCCCTAGTTAAGGTCGGGGGCAGAGATACTTGGGGCTGAGGGGCATTGGGTCCTAGAGGTATGAGACTCCTTGACTGTCGTTTCGAGGTCAGGGTTGTGGTCCACGGGTTGAGGTATCTTGTGGCATGACGGGGAGGTATGATACTCCTACTGTCACTGCGAGCACTAAGGCTCGGGTGTTGTCGGGAGTGGAGGTTTGATACTGCCTCCTAAGCACTGTGTGTGGAGGACGTCGTGAGGAGGCATACCCTGTGGTGGCCAGTGTGGGTGGGACACGTGCCCCGTAGCTAGTAGCGTTCTAAGAGACAAGACAGCCTTCCTAGGGAGGGGTTGGCTTCTGAGGGTTCTCCTGTGGAAGGGGAATCACGGGACAGTGAACGCTCCTGCACAGGGTGGCTGTCACCGTGGCAGTGCAAAACGCTGGGGTCACTCTTCAGTGGACTGCGTGTGGCCAGAGTTTGGTTACCTAGCGCCGAGCTTCCCGACTCACTATGTGTGGTTTTGGCCATTAAGGGCCTTTGGTTGTGGCTTTGGGCTAGTAGAGCCGTAGTGTGTGACTTTGGCCGGTGTGGGCCTGATTTATGAGGTTTTGAGAAAAAGGTTTGCGAAATGAATTTCAAAGGAAAATGATTATAGCTTTGTTTTCCACAATTTTCGTGGGGTGCGTACTGGGTGACTTTGGTCACTCATGCGTTCTCCTTGTGATTCTGGCTTGTAGGTGCAAACATGCAATTGGTTTAGCGTAATGCATATAGATCGAAGTGCCCTAGCTGCACACACAGGTTCCTAGTAGTTTGATATTTACTATTTAGCTTTAATTTCCCCCATAATTTAATTTGTTTAAATTATTGTGGAAAATTAGAGGCGTGATAGTGTGGGTGTGTGGTTTTGAGCTAGAATCGAGCTGGTTTTGACTTGTGGTTTTGAGCCGAATCTAGCCAAGTTGAAACATGGTTTTGAACTAGTTTCCAGCCGTGATATTGTTGTGATTTATGAGATGAGATTAATTGTGTTTTGGCTGGTCACTAGTTGTAACACTCCAGTGCTACACAACAGTATAAGAACTACCCAAACACAATTAAATGCAACCAAGCAGCAATATTAAAATAAATAAAGCTAACTACCCAGACCTGTGTGCGGCAAGTGTAGCTCGAAAAGTTGCACCAGGGAAGACTGCTCCTATAGCTCAGCA
>JAMKQA010005167.1:0-13716 GCA_024699735.1 Posidonia australis
GTTTGATCAATACTGTTGTAAGTGAATGGAAGGCCAAAATAGGGAGAAGAAAGGATAAAGAATCATAAGGTGACAAAAGAAAAGAAAACAAGTTACAATGTCAGCATTGACCAACATTATTTATATACACAAAGCTCTCATTCAACAGAATCTGAGAAGCTAAGTTGAGAAAATCTTAACATTGAAATAATCAAAACATTAACTGTTGCAATTACAAGCATAAGCCAAGTACATTTTATATGTTCCATCCATCAATAGATATAGCTCTTCGCCTGTTAGATTTTCATGTACAATTCTCATATATGACTTGCTCATATCATCAGCAATGGCCATTAACTTGTCACAGTTTTAGCAAAACGCCAAAAACAAATATTGCTAGCAAATCATGATCAAAGTAGAGGGGAAAATATATAGGTTTTATGAGAACATGAAATGGCATTTATTGAAACACATGCTAAAGGTTGAAAAATAAATCTATTTATGGATTAAAAAGTGAACCGGAAGCACAACCATAATAGCAAACAACAACATATCATTATCAAAATAGTATACAAAAAGGAGAGCTACTTGCACCCAGGTAACAAAATTTGCAAATAATATGATCTTTTATCAAAGGAATAAGCTAAAACAATTTCAGTTAATGAAAAGGCCCAACCTGAACCGAGACTCGCAGAAAGTACACCAGATGCTGCAGAATTAGCAACAGCATCATAATGTGTTGTATCACCTCTTATCTATTGACAGAGAAATTAAAAGAGATTAGCACAACAGGCAATCAATGAATGTTGAACACAAAATATAACATAACTAAGTCAAACATGTCTTTAAGACAAGAGGCAATGTCTAAAAAATAACAGATAAATACTTTAAAGTGAAGAAATATAGAATGAAGTTTAGGGTTGAAAAAGGTCTGCACTCATTATAAACGTCAAGCTTAGCCAATATTCTAAATTTTAAACTTCCAGCTGATTTCACTATCAGGATCGTTATCCTTTTTGTTTTTGAGCAGCCAAAGAGAATTTTATCAAAAGAAGGAAAAGACAGTTATAAAAGCAAAATAAAAACAAGGGAGCATTGCAGTATTGAGAAGATACCCCAGACAAATAGCAACTCAACAACAAAAAAACATCAAATGCCCACTGGTGCACCTGTTTATGACCTAATACAGTCGTCGGACACCATCACAGAAGTGCGTAAACTCCAAATTGGTGTGACAGGTTTTTTTTTTGGAGAATAAGAATAATGAAAATTCATTATATGTGAACATCCAAAAGATTTACAAACTCCAATAAAAAAAGTCTTAAGAGGACGGGCCCTTACAACCTCAAGTCCCCAAAAAAACCCATACAACCAAACCTAAAACCATCAAGCTTGAAATTTCAGAGAAACCAAAAATGAATCAGTAAAAAAGCAAGCTTGTTATGAAAAATCATGCAATTTCTTGAGATCCATATGTTTGAACCATCACATCCAACACATTTGATATTTGTGTCCAAACAAGGATTTTCAAATAAAAATAGCATCCGTCTTTAGGAAAAAATAGTGAATGTGAAATCGCCTTAGCAATCATGTGCAAAGGCATGCATTCTTTCGCAATATTTACAATCACCACAAATAGCCTTTCCTAATAAAAGGTCATCCACCATAGCATACTAGCATATCATCCTCATAAAGAAACCATGACAATTAATTCCATAAATATACCAACTACAAACTTAAGTTTCAGGAAGAGATAACAAACCACTTTTATAGTGATCATCTATAGAGCTTGCATAATTATTATGCAATACTGCATGTGATTTAAACTAAAGTTTAAAAATATAGAATAATAGATTTTGAAATTTAAAAACAAATGGGGGAGTGTGTGTCTGTAAGAGAGAGAGAGAGAGAGAGAGAACATGGGTGGAAATGGGATGAGTTAATTATTACGTAATTTTTCCCAGATGTGGGAATGGATAAGTAAAAAGACCACAATATCCGTTCCTTTTATCTTTAACAAAACATATATGAGTAAAAGTGCAAGGATAAACATGAGATTTGTGGAATAGATGTTGGTTTAATCGATCAGCTGCTCTCTTCCCTTAATAAAATAGATTACAAAGCATGACTAGGAACAAACAACTAGTGCAGATAGTGGATGGTGGAAGCAGAAAACATACCACAGCTCCAATACACAAAACTACACTATACTTTCCCGATTTCCCAAGCATCTGAGCAGTCACTGGAATTTCAAAACTCCCAGGAACTGAGATTACCTATACAGAAAATTATGCCAATGATATCCTTTAGACATTGGATGGAAATAAAGAATATAAACTGAAATACTGAATTGATTCTTAAGTATATTTGTTCTTAACATTCAAAAACCAAACTTTATGATGCATTTGATAAATACAAACATATGTATGCAGGACAAATCCCAACCGGACACTAATATCAGTGACAGACACACAAAAGAATTACATAATTAATGACAAGAAGAAGTTTGCCCGAGAAGGAAAAGACCTTCCTGTGTTGTTTATTAATAATAAGAAATTGTCAACAACAACATCTGAGTCAAACATTATTTATGGAAATGACAAAATAGTATAAATTTGAAGAGTATATTGCACTCTTATGTATAAACTGCATGGTTACAAGAAACTCCCAAAATATAAATGAAGTGGATACCAAGACTATAAAAGAAATTGTACTAAATTTGAGTTTACATTGTAGCTTATGTGGGAAAAAAATACTATGTTGAACACCTGAATAAAATTGTGTCAACACCAAAGGTGTCCTCAGGATCAGTTGATCACATACTAACAGTAAAAACCAGTGAAACGTTTCAAGACATGAAACTAAAAACAACAAAGTGCTGGTCAATATGTTTTCATAATATTAAGAAAGATAAAATTCTGAATTTTGATTGATCTTTGAATAACCAAAAAGTAAACAAAAAACTGTTGACAAAAATTGAAATAATGCTCTAAGTTTTACATTATCACAATTAACATCACTTTATAAGCTCTCGTTGCTTATTATTATTAACTTCTTCTTAGCCAATGATTTTATTGAGTGCTGCACCATAGAACTGCTTATTAGGACTTCCATGCAAAAAGAAGTAAAAATGGAAATAAAAATTCCTATGGATGTATACGTCTATGTTCTCTTCAGGGACTGAATATCGCTTAAAAGTCTCCAATGCACCCTCCAACAGCAGTTTCGTCACAATCTCGTTAAACCGTGCCACAACCTGAATAAAAAATTGTAAATAGGACAATCAGTTCATCAACAGATAATTGTTGAAGAACAATATATGATGGTAAAATCTGCAATATAAACAAACACATCAGCAAATAGAAAAAATACCATGCTTAAGCTGAAATAAAAGGCTGGATAATTTTGTATGATAAAAATGACTTCCCATTAGTCCCATGAGTGTACAGTGGATACTGATGCAGTTATTGCAACTTGGCTGGATGTGTTCGCTGCTGTGTGATAGGGGGTTCAGGGTTGTGTTCTTTGTGCTGCAGTGATTTGCTTTTCACCGTGTTTATCTTTGCTGTTATCTGACTTTGCTTTTCTGTTTATTCCAGTTTTTGTTGTTGTCTATCCTTATCATCTTGATAAAGTTTTTTTGGTATTTGTCTGTATTTTTCTTTGATTTATAAAATATTTTTTCGGATTGCTAAAGAATTTGACTTCCCATTAGAAAAGATAGTGATGATAACAATTCTTCGTATAAAAATGTGGATTAACAATCTTTTACATGATATTAAAGAAGGTGAAAGTTAATGATGAAACCATACTGCCAACAAAAACACTAACAATAAGGATAAAGATGAAATCTAACAGCCCATTTAGTCAAGCTGGAAGTTCAGAAAAATATGAATAAACATCATCAATTGAGTTTAAACTTTAAAGATGTGGTATTAGGCTTGTGATAGAAGCATCTATTTCACATGCTACAGCGTACCATGCATACTACCAAACTAATCACATATCTCCATAACCTGGATAGCAGTCTGCCATGTCTTCAGCTGTTCTTGCTCCTTAGTCTGGCTTGTTATTCCTGTCTCTGACCTCATGCCATTTTGGCAAACAGCAGCTGACCTCCTCAGTCCTCAATACAGAATTACTGCCAAATGCCACTCCATCTCAGCTCTACCTAACGACATATCAAGCCAGTATATAACTGGACGAACAACAAATGGGTGCCTCTTCCAACAAGTTACACCAAACTGCACATGTTATGCAATATGCAACCCATGCCTGAATTCCACTTGGGTGTATAACTTGATCGAACACTAGTAGTATTGCAAAGACGACATGGAATATTACACTAGAGACAAAATATCGGTAGCAAGTTGGTGACAAAGATGTTATATTCATAATTCAGCTCTCTCAAAGTTTAATTAGTGTCTTCAGTTAGATCGTACATATCTGAACCAATTCTTTGAAGTATCATACGAAAAAGCTCAGACCTTTGCTTGGCACCCAATTTCCAAAATTACCATTTTCACAAAAAAAAAAAAAAACTTCGCATCTACCCTCAAACACAAGAAAACCTCGTGACAAAGAGGATAAGAAGAAGAAAGATGGGAACTTTTACCACAGCAAAGCGTAATCCTTCCGTTTTGTTGAGAGCTCCCATCAAATGCCGGGGCGATGCCATTGCCACGACCGAGGAGCCCCCCTTCCTCCCACACGTCAGGCACCCAGAATTAACTACAAGCAACCAAGAAAAACCCTTCTGAACTTTCTTCGCCGTCTCACGTCAATCTACCACATACCTAACCCCCAAAATCCAATCTTTCTAAGGAGAAAAGGAAGAGCCAAAAAAAAAAACATGGAGGAATTCAGCCTAGGGTTTTGGAGGTTCCAAACGCACGGCGGATTGAGGAGGAGAAGGACACCGTCGACTTCTTCTTGGAAGAGCGGCAGCTCCCGGGGAGAGATGGAGCCCAACCAGCGCCCGCGTCCTCCCGTTGCACCGGCGAGTGATTCCGCGGCACACCCTTCCCGGCCACCATCGCCGTTGATAATGCCATGCGTGCTCTCACTCACACTCCTCGCTGCTCACGGTCTTTGTCGGTGAGGTTTGGAAACCGACATCATGTGGGGGTCCGTGATAAGGACTGGCGTCTAAATAGTAGACTTCTTGGTAGAAGTTTGTAATCTTCCAGGCTTTTTTGAGGATTGCTGCAAATGTACCCTCTTTTATTTTATTTTTTGGATTATTGATTTTTTTTTTAAATTTTAATGTACCCACATCTAAAAAAGCTGAGTCTCTAAGCTTTTTATATTATTTTTTCCTCTCTATTAAATAAATATTATTTCTAAACTATGTCGTTACTTTTCAGATAATTCATAAACAAATAGACCTTGTGTTGAAAAATAGTCCAGTAAAGATAAAATGGAGGTCTCCTTAGAAATAAGGTATTTATCTGGTTTTCATCTTTCAGATCATTAAGGTCTTCCCCGTGGGTGTTACCAGTTAACAACATGCACATTTGATGGAATTACCAAAAATTAAAATAAGCTGTCATTAAATTATTCGGGTCCAATAAATTAGTGTAAAATAATTCATGAAGTCTGACCACCATGTCACCTCCTCGTGAGGTTTGCTATTATTAGAATTTTATTATAAAGACTGACTTTAGTTAGCCATGAAAAAAACTGACTTTAGGTGGGACTTTAGTTTTCCATAATTTGAAGTAAAAAGTAGATCTAAGTACACAATCAACTATTGCTTGGAGTTCATTGGTATCTCGTAAACTAAGCATGGTGGTTGGGAACTTTTGTCTTTCCGTTAAACTTAAAAATGTAGCAGATGATTTGGAGTGGTAGTTCATTAGTGTCTATGGTCCATGTGAGTCTGCTGAAAATATTGATTTTTTGATGAAACTAAACAATTTACAAATTTATATGTACTCCAATTGGATTTTTTGAAGGGATTTTAATACTATCAAATTCTCATTTGAATATTTAAATAAGTTGCTAGTGACACCTTTAATAACCTCCTTTAATGACTTTATTGAGTAAGCAAATCTAGTAAATTTATCTCCTAATAACTGTTTGTTTATCTGGTCTAACTTTTAAAGCAATCATATTTTTGTTAAGACAGACAGATTTCTTATTTCCCCATATTGGATGTCCAAGTACCCCAATACTATTTGCTTAAGTAAGGCCCATGTCACTTCTGATCATGTTCTTATTTGTTTGGACAATTTGCTTTCAGGATGGAGACCTTTTCCTTTTAGATTTTTCAAATCTTGGTTGACATTGGATGGTTTCCATGAATGATAAATGAATCTTGGAAAATTCCTAGTCTATGAGCAGGTACCCTTGCTAATTTTGACTAAAAAATTAAAGATTAAAAAGTTAGGATTAAAGAATGGATCACTCCAGTTAAGGAAAAGCATAAGAATAGACTAAAGACTATTGATTTTTTGATTCAATACATCGATAAACCAGCTAAATCTTCTTTCCTCCAGGCTAACCTGTGGTATTGGAAGAAAGAATTGAGATCGGAGCACTATAACCTCCTTCTTGAGTAGAAAATTTATCAGAAATAGAAATCTAGAATTCAATAGGTACGGGAGAGGGACTTAAATACTTCATTTTTCCATAAAATGGTTAAGGATAGGAGAAGAATAAATACTATTTCTTCACTTTTTATTAAAGGAGCCTTTGTGGATCAGCCACAAGTGATATACAATGAGATTGAGAGATATTTTACTACTCTGTGTAATAAGCCGAAGCGTATTTCAATAGACTTTAGTTGGGATCTGATATTTCCTTCCAAAGTCCCAATCCTAGAATTACTAGAAAGGCTTTTTTCCATTGAAGAAATTAAGGCTATTGTGTTCTCTCTCTCCGATGGTAATTCACTAGGTCCTAATGGAATTTCTTGGTGTTTTTACCATACTTTTTGAGATCTTATTAAATTGGATCTTCTCAATATGTTTAATCAGTTCTACATTCCCTAGGATTGGACGATTCTCAAGGACATTAATGAAACTTTTGTTGTTTTAATCCCTAAAAAAGAAGGTGCCCAACGCATTTAGGATTTTAGACCCATAAGCTTGGTTAATAGTAGTTACAAAATACTATCTAAATGTCTTATCAACAAATTTAGTCCAATAATTAATAATATGCTCGATGGAAATCATGAACGCTTATAAGTCTTTGGTTGCGTGAGGTGTCTAGTCAATATAGTTATCTCCACTTCTCCTGAGTTGGGTGTTCACAACATCTCAGTGGTGTGTAAATATCTCGACGATTTACTTGGTATCCTAGCTCACAGGGAAGTAGAGTTCTTGATCAACCTGATTCCCAGTTCTAGTGCTGTGTCAAAGCCTCCCTATTGCATGGCACCAACGGAGTTACAAGAACTCAAGACTCAATTGCAGGAGTTGTTGGACAAAGGGTTTATCAGGCAAAGTGTATCTTCGTGGAAAGCGTTTATCTTGTTCGTTCGTAAGAAAGATGGTTCTCTCTGACTCTCTATAAATTATCGGATGCTGAACCATATCATAGTGAAGAACAAGTATCCCTTGTCTTGCATTGATGACTTGTTCGACCAGTTACAATTTGCATTTGTGTTCTTGAAGATTGATCTGAGGTCAGAGTATCACCAGTTGAGGATACAAGACTCAGATATTTAGAAGACTGCTTTCCGAACGTAGTACGGGCATTACAAGTTCATGATCATGCCTTTTGGCTTGACCAATACACTGACTGCGTTTATGGATATGATGAATAGGATTTTCAACCCTTTTCTAGACCAGTTTATTGTGATTTTTGTTGATAACGTGCTGGTCTACTCTCCTGATGTTGAGACTCATGCCTTGCATCTGAGAGCGGTTTTGGATACTCTGAGGCGTTATCAGCTGTACGCCAAATTCACTAAGTGTGAGTTCTAGCTGAGTGAAGTTATGTTCCTTGGCCATTTGATTTATGGAGAAGGCATCAGAAAGGATCTAGCCAAGGTCGAGGCGATGAGCAGTTGGAGCGACCCAAGACTGTGGTGGCGATCAGGAGTTTCTTACATCTGATAGGCTATTATAGGAGGTTTATCAGGGATTTCTCCTCCATAGCCGCACCTTTGACAAAGTTGACCAGGAAGGGGGTTCCATTTTGCTGAGACCTGAATTGTGAGATAAGTTTCCAAGAGCTGAAGTCTCTCTGATTTCTGCCATTGTGTTGACTTTACCTTTTGGAAGTGGTGGCTTCACTATGTATAGTGACACCAGTGGTGTTAGGTTGGGGTGTGTTCTGATGCAGCATGGCAATGTTATCGCATATGCTTCACGCCAACTGAAGGATCACGAAAAGAACTACCCGACCCACGATTATGAAATGGCTGCCGTAGTGTTCGTTCTTAAGCTTTGACGGTACTATCTCTATGGGAAGCAGTTTGAGGTTTTCATAGATCACCAGAATTTCAAATATATCTTCACACAGAAGGACCTCAACTTGAGACAGCGTTGTTGGGTGGAGTATCTGAAGGACTACGATTTCAGCTTGTCCTACCACCCTAGCAAGGCCAACGTGGTCGTCGATGCATTGCGTCGACGTACGCACGTGTTGGCGAGCTTGATGGTCAAGGAATGAATCATGATGGAGGATCTAGTGAGTTGCAAGCCAAAGCGGTAAGCTCAGGAGTTGTTGGTGCCTAGGTGGCCAACCTGTCTGTTCGTCCTAAGCTGATAGAGTTTATTATCGTGTGCCAACGGTTGGATCCGTTTGTTCAGGTTGTGTTCAAAAAGCTGGAGGCTGGTGGAGAGCCTCATTTCTTTATTGGAGCATATGGAGAGCTGAGATATGATATGCGCTGTATGTGTCCCAGCATGAGGAGGCTAGGCAGAGATTGTTGGATGAAACGCATCAATCTAGGTACAGCATTCACCCTAGGAGTATGAAAATGTACCAAGACTTGAAGTGGAACTTTTGGTGGCCTAACATAAAGAGAGATGTTGCTGACTATGTGGTGAGGTGTACAACCTGCTAACTGGTCAAGGTAGAGCACCAGAGACCTGAAGGGACCTTGCAGTCATTGGATATTCCTGTGTGGAAGTAGGAGCACATCTCTATGGACTTCGTAACTGGTTTGCCGCGGACTCACCATGTAGGTAATTGTGGATAGGCTAACCAAGTTTGCTCACTTCCTAGCCATTCGGGTGAAGCTTCCGATGCATCGTTTGGCAGAGCTGTATGTTTCTAAGGTGGTTTAGTTACATGGTGTTTCGATATCCATTGTGTTGGACAGAGACACGAGGTTCACCTCAAGGTTCTAGAAAACTTTGCAGAAGGCCATTGACACTATGCTCAACTATAGTACAGCATGTCATCTTCAATCGGATGGTAAGATAGAGAGGACTATCAGATGTTGGAGGATATGCTTAGAACATGTGCCTTAGACTTTCAAGGGAGTTGGGAGAACCATCTGCCATTGATTAAGTTCGCCTACAACAATAGTTACCACTTGAGTATCGGGATGGCGCCGTACGAAATTTTGTATGGTAGGCTATGCAAATCGCCGGTTTGCTGCACAAAGTCAGCAAAAGAGTTATGCTGATAGCAGGCAGAGACCTCTGGAATTTCATATGGGAGACTATGTGTTTCTGAAGGTGTCGCCGACCAAGGGTGTCATGAGGTTCGGGAAGCATGGGAAGCTGAGTCTTCACTAATTAGCCCATACCAGATCATCCAAAGGATCGATGAGGTTGCTTATCGGTTGGATCCACCACCAGATATGTCGTCAGTGCACAACGTGTTCCATGTCTCCATGTTGAAGAAGTGTCCAACTAATGTATCTCATGTGATCCTAGTTCAACCAGAGGAGCTCTAGGAAAATCCGTCCTTTGTGAAGGATGTCGTCCAGATTGTTGACTACAAGGAGCAGGTACTGTGGAATAAGGTGATTCCGTTGGTCTTGGCGCGGTGGCAGCATCATGGAGCCGAGGAGGTCACGTGGGAATGAGAGGAAGCCATCCTAGCCCAGTACCCGTATCTTTTCGCCTACTAGTGATTTCGGGGGCGAAATCTTCTTTTAAAGTAGTTAGGATGTAACACTCGTAAATTCATTTTATAATTATTTACATTATAATGAATTTATTCCTGGACGGGTGTTACTGTTCCGAGACCTGTTTGTGTAATTTTGTGATTTTAAACTTTAGTCTCGTGGGTCGACTTTTGTTTGTATGTTCTTGTGCGTGGTTGACACTGTGCATTGTAGCAATGTGCTTGTGGACCTAGGTGTGGGTCTGTGTGGAACCTGCATTTATGGGCCAATTGGTGGGAGTGAGTCGGTGCAGTTGGTTGCTGGCTCGTGCGGAAGTTGGTGGTTGCATTGTGCATGCATGCATGCAACTACTACTATCAATGCGTATATAGCTGTGACCGTCAACCTCCTTCCTTCGCACCACTCCTCTTCTTTTCCCCGCTTCGTCGTGCTCCTCTTAAGCACCACCTCCCCCTCCCTCACTCGTCCTCTCTCCTTCCCTCCCACTCTCTCCCATTCACCCTTACCCTCTTTCTCTCCCATCCCTTCCCCACCTCCTCCCCTGTTTCTTCCTCTCCCCCTGTTTGACGTGCTCGAAAGTCGACAGTGGCATGCGACGACTTGTGGCAGCGGTGTGTGGCTCTGGGAAGTCGTCCCAAGGGTAATGGAGCCTCCGGAGGCTCGTGTGTGGCCGGTGGCCGGAGTTAGGCCATCGAAGATCGTATTACGGTACGCACCTAATCTCGTATTGTAGAAAGTATGAAATTGGTAAAAAAAATGATAGGAATGCATGAAATCTAGGTAAATTTACATTTCTAGAATTTATTATTAATTTATGAGAATTTATAAAGGCATTTATGGCATTTTATGATGGTTGTTGTTATTTGGGTTTTTTGACCCCTTTGTCTTTGCGAATTTATATCTTGTTGTGTGATGGATGGATTTTGGTTTTATTTGTGTGGATTTGGAGTAGACTCGAGGATCTACAATATATGTTTTAGTTGGATTTTGTGGTGCTTGTTAAAAGGTCTATCCCAAGGTCCCATTTTGGACGATTTCAAAGGTTGGAGCTTCGGACTGTTTTCTGGATTCGCAAAAAACGACATACCGAAATGATTCGGTATGCCCTTTTTTGTCATATTAGGTCCTCTAGTTGAACTTCGACCGTCTGATTTTAGACGGTCGACCGAATCAGGAGATTTCGGTCGACCAAACTATTTTTCAGTCTGCTAATTTGGACGATAAGTGTTGACCATTGACCTATTCGGTCAACCGATTTTGGACGGTCTTCCGATCTAGAGATTTTTAGTATACCAAATTTATTTTGGTATGTCGAATCAAGGCCCTAATTGTTTTATAAAATTGATTTCCGAGGATTTTCCAAATTGATTTGTTTTGCCCATTTGAGATGGGATCGTGGGCCATCACTAGTGATCTTATGAGACACCTGATATGTCATTTCGCCAAGGTTTTGAAAGAGTTTCTAAAGATATAAAATGATTTGAAAATGGTTTTCAAAGAGCTGAGTTGACCCGTTTTGGAAATGATTTTCTGTGTGCGGGTCGAGATACCGTGGGACTGTGTTGTCGGGGCTAGGGAATGTGACGACATTCTAGGGTGGTCGAGTGCGTCTCCCTAGTTGAGGTCAGGGGCCGAGATACCTAAGGCTGAAGGTCATCGAGTTTGGGAGGTATGAGACTCCCTGACTGTCGTCTCAAGGCTAGGGTTGTAGTCCACAGGTTGAGTGTCTTGTAACATGACAGGGAGGTATGATACTCCTATTATTGCTGTGAGCACTGAGGCTCAGGTGTTGTCGGGTGTAGAGGTATGACACTCCCTCCTGAACACCATGTGGAGGACGCCGTGAGGAGGCGTACCCTGTGATGGCTAGTGCGGGTGGGATACGTGCCTCGTAGCTGTTAACGTCCTGAGAGACGACTGCCTTCCCAGAGAAAGGTTTGCTCTATGAAGGTTCTGTAGGTGAGAGAATCATGGAACGTTGAATGCTCCTGTACAGGGTACCTGTCATTGTGGCAGTAGACATGAAAATTGGATCGGACCGGCCCTAAGCCGCCCGACCCAACCTAGGTTCGGCATGGCCTGGGCCCGACAATCCCAACAATGGGTCGAGCCAGGCCAGGCCTGCCGTGGGCCATGTTGGACCTAGGGGTTAAGCCCGGGAAGGCCTGTTTAGTAGGCCTATTTTGGCCCGTGAAGCAACTAGGGCCAGGTCGGGCCAGCCCACAATTTTTTTTTTTTTTTAAAAAAAAGACCGGGCCCAGAAAATTTTTTAAAAAAACGGGTTGGCCTGGAAGCTCGACCCTTAAAAAAATTAAGAAAAAAAAGAATAAGGGCGGGCTAGAAGCCTAACCCTTTAAAAAAAAAAAGACTAAGGTCGGGCTGGAAGCCCAGCCCTTTTATAAAAAAATACAACAGGGCCAACCCTCCCACCCGGCCCTTAAAAAAAAAAAAAAGACAACGGTCCCAAAATCAGTGGACCGTTGCCAATGGTCATTTAACTCTCTTTTTTTAAGGAAAAAGCTTACAACTCAATCTTCTTTAACCTATAAATATCCCCCCACTCGATTCATTTTTCTTCACAACTCAATCTTCTCTTCTCTTATTCACTACAACTTTCTTCCAACTTTCAAATGAAGATTTCGCTGTTTGGCTTTGAATTCCGCCTCGTCTTCTACTCTCTAGTCTCCACGCTACACCAGCTGAACCAGCAATATCAAAATTTCTCTACGTCTAATCCCTCCAAATTCTTTACTTTTAATCCCTCATTTTTGGATTTTGGTTTTTGTAGGTTAAGGAATTTATTATTTTATATTCATTTTTTATATTAAACTGGAAAATTTTTGTAATATTGGTAGCCATGACTATATCCCTAGTATGGAGTCAGATCAACCTCAGTCTACCCCAACACAGACTACACAGTCTACAGCCACTAAAAAACCTAAGAAACAAAATTCTTGGGTTTGGTAGCATGTTACAATAAATCCTTTAGATCAAACTAGGTGCTACTGTAATTATCGTAATACCACATACACATGTCCTAGGAGAGAGAGTGTAGGTCATATATCTAGACATTTACAAAAATGTATACCCAAACATAATAAAGATGACAACACAGATTTAAAACAATCGAAATTACAAATAGGATCAGTGGTATAATTAATTGGAAATATAATACAAAAAAGTTAAGGAATGAATAACTAAATTTCTAGTAAAAGACGAACAACCATTTTCTTTTTCTGAAAATAAAAATTTTGAATCATGTATACAAAATTATTTAAATCCACAGTTTAAAAGTTTTTTTAAAAATACAACAAGAAATATAATTTATAAAACATTTAAAAAAGATAAAAAAGATTTAATTGAAATATTTTTTAGTTTATTATGTAAAATATCATTAACATGTAATACTTTGATTGGTCCAAATAATTTTCCATATTTATGTTTAAATGTACATTGGATAGACATAGAATGGAATTTACAAAAAAGATTAATTACTTTTAAAATTTTTGATCATCCACATACTAGTAAAGCTATATCAAATATGATAGAAGATATATTACTAAAGAATATAATATATTTTTTAAAATAAATATAATATCATTTGATAATGCATCTAATAATAATGTTGCAATAGAATTATTAAGAAGAAATATAAAACCAATATTAAATGGTGAATTATTTCATTGTAGGTGTTATTGTCACAT
>JAMKQA010005168.1:0-25358 GCA_024699735.1 Posidonia australis
TTTTCTGCAGAATGGGATTTTCTCTCAGCCAAAGGGTGTGTTTTGTGGTTTTTTGGGTGCCTCTCATGGTTGCAAATGGTTCTCTATTTATAGGGATCTATGAGAGGGGTAACTCATGGAAGCTGGAGGGCCTCGCAGACGAAGAGACTCAAATATTCTCGAGCACATTCGTTGGCAAAGGTAACAGCCGGAAGATGGAAGGTCAACAGTTGCGGTTTGGAAACGGCTGGGCGCTTGCTTGGTGCACCTGTGATGTGCGCCTCGAAGGTGCGCCTACAAGGTGTGCCTATGAGGTGCGCCTGGTTGGTGCGCCAACTCAGCTCACAAAATTTCTGATTGGGGCTTTGGCTTGCTAATAGGTTTGGAGCTTGGTTTAAGGGCTGATCACATCCAAAGCAACATAAGGATACTCATCTCCGGGTCACCTCAAAATCGAGGTGTCTACAGCAGCCCAATTAGAAATCTAGACAAGTAGGGGAGCACGCTTAGCTGGCACACCTAGCTAGCACACCTCCCTGGCACACCTAGCTAGCACAGTTCCCTGGCACACTTAGGTGGCGCACATAGCAGGCGCACCTCCTAGGCGCACATACCTGGCGCCTAGCCAATTCTTAGGCTACTGGCTGCTGGCTTTCCACCTCCCTTGGCTATTACCTCCAGCAACGAATATGCCATGGAATCTTACAGGCTTTTCGTCTACGAGGCCCTTTGCATTCTCCTTGAGTTACCCTTGAGAGTTCCCTATAAATAGACACCTATAGGTAGCCATTTGGGAGATTAGAAAGTTCAAGACACACAATTGCAACCAGAATTCTATAGTTGCCCCTTTGAGCTCTTAGCTTTCTTCTTGCATCCAGAGATATTCTCAGCCCTTCCAAAGCATCAAGGAGCTTATTATCTTGGATTTTCTTCGAAGGAACATCTAGGACAAGGTAGGCTTTCTCACTTTTCCTTTAATTCTTGTTCTTTTACATTGGAATAAGGCATGTTAGAAACTTACATATGTTCTGATTTCGTCATGTTTTCATGAGATTTCAATGATGATTTTGCTTGTCCTTCTTGTAAGATGTTCTTCATGATAATCTATATTCTCATTTGCAAGCATGCTGAATTAGGTAGGTTGTTTGCACCTTACTCCAACATGGAGAGTCTATGCATCAGCCCGTGATCCAATGTCATGACTAAATCCTGTTTTTTCTCACTTTGCAAGAGATAGGTAGGATCTTGTGTGAGGCTACTAGTCCTTGAGCACAAGATTCACAAATCCTTGCATTAGCACACTTACCGAGTTTTATAAAGAGTTTTACGCTGCACACTTTTCCAGAATACATTCTCTTGTGAACTGGCACTGCGCACTTTTCCATTTTCCCTCAGCACATCTTTCTGGCCAACCTAGAAGCATATAGGTGGCGCACCAGACTGGCGCACTAAATAGGCACACTGGCTTGTTTTTAGTAGCACACAGCAGATTTTTTATGGCTTTAGCATGCTTTTCCCGACTCGATTTGCTTCTGGGTTTTTCTTGGTTTTCTCCCTTGGCATAATAGGAAGGCACAACTCTGTTTTCAATCATTCCATGCATTTTAGATTGGATTTGGCATATAGCAAGGCAAGGATGAAAAATCACTCGAGATTATTAGATCTTTGATCTTATTATGCAATATTCTTGCATTAACACGTGACCCGACATACGAGTGATACTTCTGAGCATTAGGACACATCATGCACCTATATTTTAGACACCACACGCATTAGCATGGCACGGCATATCGCCCTCGGGTGTACAGGAAAGGTTGAAAAGCCGACATTTCACAAGCAAAAGTGAAACCAATAGAAGACCGATTTATCAGGCGTACGAGGGTGCCTAACACCTTTCTCGTACGTAACATGGATCCTTACCCATATTTATGGTTTACAAAGACCTTTTCCATTGTTTTTGGCATGATTTTCATGTTTTATATGGTTTTCCTCATCTTCCATTTGAATAGATTAGGTGGCGACTCCAGCATTTGCATATTTTTATATTTGCCGTGACTTTGCCGACTTTCGCATATTTTGCCATTCTCACCGGCATGGTTATAGGAACTGGCGACTCCACTGTGGATAACCAGATCCCAGCTTTGTTTTTGTTTCTCCTTTGCTTCGGCTTTCTCCTTGCTTGCTTTTTTCCATGCCATGCTTTGTTTAGCGATGTCTTTTGCATACATGCCTTTGTAATGTTGTCTTTTCACACTTTTGCTCTGCCATCACTATTGCACATGTTTTCCACCTACTTCTGCATGTTTATCCATGTCTAATTGCATGTTTATTTCCCTTATTGTATATGCCATGCCTAGGAGATTAGAGACATGCTTGCTTCCCTTTTTGGTTAATGAAAACATAAAAACCAAAATCCATCAATCTTAAGGCAAACTAGGGACAAATTGCAAATCTTCCCCCTTGGTTTAATAAGCTTGCAAGTAAAAAACTCAAAGCATACATTGCATACATCATATAGGGCATGCATCTTCTCCCCTCCTAGGATTACCTATATAGTCTGCGAAGGACATTTTTCGGTGGCTCATCCTATGGCTTTGGCGTGGGATGAAAAATCAGGTTTGTCCCCCCTTGTCTGGGGTCATGTCGGTGTAGTAGAGGGTACAGCTTACTGCTTTGGCAAAGGTTGAAACCCCGAAAGCACCACCCGTTCATTGCCTAAGCTTTGGCTGGGATTTAGAATGGGGACCTTACTTTTTCTAAACTTGAGTTGGAGACCTATTCACCCTTAGTGTGTGAACCCAGAGTAGACAGCTTACTAGGACATCCTTAGTTGGTGAGAGAGTGCATACTAGAAGCATTCATTTGCATCTCATACCACCGTAATCATTGCATCTTTTCTAATTTGTTTGTTAATGTGCATAGGATTTCTGATCTTTGAGGTTCCTTAGCCTGAGCTCAAGATCTTTCCTTTCACTGACTCCATTTTCGACCACATTTTCGATCGCATCTCCCGAGTTATTCGTCACTGTCGACGATAGCTCGTCCTAGGACTCGTCCTGTTCTTCCTAGCCGCAGTCCAATCCTCACTCGCTCGCGATCCACGATGGCCCAGCATGCCCGCGAGTCCCTTTCCCCTGCTGTCCAGGAGGAGGTCCCTGCCTCGGGACACTCTTCCTATGTGTCTGTTCCTGTCATCTCTGCTGCCTCCACTTTTTCCTTAGCCTCTGGAGGACCTCCACCACATCATTTCCGTGTCCCCATGGCAACCCCGCCTTTGGGACCACCCGCCTGGTGTTCTCCTGCTGTCAGGGCCACAACAGTCAAGCTTGGTCCTCCCTAGGGCTACATGTTTACTAGCCCTCCTCCCACTGCAGCTGTTTCAGTAGTAGCCACCCCCCAGTTCGGACAACTGGGATATCAGCCTCTTGCTTCCTCCCTTGCCTTGCCTCCTTCTCTTGGAGCCACCAGCGACGATCCTGTGACCGCACAGCTGCAACAGATGTCGGTCCTCGCCGAGCAGCTGCAGGGATTGGCCCTGGCACTTCAACCCTTCTCAGCTTTGTCTTTCCCTGCTCCTGAGTTGCCTACGCAACTGGCCATAGGACCACAGTTTGCACCTGCTGCACTCCCACCACAGCCATCGCCATCCCTTGTCTCTCCGGCAATAGGGATGTCGACATTATCTTATGTTACACCAGCACAGCACCCATCATAGCATGCATCCCTCCTATCTGGTGGCCAGCCCCCTAGTTGCACCACCATCCGTGAGTGTTGAGACCATCCCGGTCCAACAGCTCTTGCTCCCACATTCTGCACCACTAGTTGCACCACCCCCTGCACTATCCTCCCCCTTTCACCACACACAGGCCTCATCCTTTATCCCACAGCACACTGCACCCATGCACGGGTACACTGGCCATCCTGCCATAGCACCAGACGGCGGAATGGTGGATCCAGAGGAGCCCTTAGGGGCGACCCATACAGTGTACGTGGCACCCGCCTCTACTGCACAGTCCACAACTGCAGTAGCTCTAGATGCTCTCCTCACGAGAGTAAATGATCTGGAGCACACTCTCCGACAAGTGCAGGGTGGGGACCGCCAGTCCTACCAATTCCAGGACCTCTGTTATTTCCCAAAGGCGACTCTCCCCTCGAATTTTCATATTCCGGAATTTGAAAAATACAATGGTAGTGGCTGCCCAATTGCCCACCTAAAATCCTATTGCAGAGACCTCGCTCAACTCCAAACTGACGAAAGGTTGTTAATCCGCCTGTTCCAGAAGAGTCTCATGGGGCCCACGTTGAAGTGGTTCATTTCCCTCAACATGGCCACCATCAGGACTTGGGATGACCTTACATAGGCATTCTTGGTGCAATATTCTTTCAACCTTGACTTAGTCCCCAAGCGGGAGGACTTAGTCGCTCTCAAGCAGAGACCCCAAGAGTCATTTGGGGAGTATCTTAGACGTTGGCGCTCTTTGGCTTCACAAGTCAAGGATAGATCCTCAGACGAGGAGTCTATTGAGATAGTGATCCAGGGGGCATAGTCGGCGGTCGGGGCTTTGCTTAGCATCCAGCTTGTCACCACTTTTTCTGCACTACTTCGGGCGGGCGCCCGTGTCGAGAGTTCACTGCGCAGTGGTAGTTTTCCAGCACTCTCAGCATTTACCAAGCGGGCCACTGCCTCACATAGTGGCCCTAGCTGCAGCAACAACAACAACAACAACAACACCAATCCACCCAGGAGGCGGGATCCCTCCAAAAGTACAGCCTCCTATATCCGATCCCCTGCTGCTCCGGCAAATGTCCACCCGCCCCTGCTGCGCCAAATAGTTTATGCACCCATGCCTACACCTAGAACACAGCATGCATCACATATTACCCCCACTACCACACCAGTATATCCTAACCCACCGGCTAGGACGCGCCCACCGTTGGCACATCCACAGCCGAAGCGGTAACGCCGTGACCGGCGCCACTATACCCCTTTAGTGGAGCCGTTGAGCATGATTTTCCCCAAAGTCGCATCCTTGCTAAGGTTACCAGAGGTACGCCCTCCGCCTAATCTATTGCCAGCCTGGTACAATGCCAATGCGTTCTGCAATTTCCATAGGGTGGCTAGCCACTCGACGGACAATTGTTTGACACTCAGGGACGCCGTCCAGGATTTGATTGACCAGAGGGTCATCATAATTAATACCCAGGAAGCCACCCCAGCACTTCCCCCAGTAGCACACCCAGCACAACAAGCACAGCCAGCACACCCCAACATAGTTAGTCAGCCCTTGCCGCAGCATCCACCTCCGGGAGCGCCAGGTTCCTCGGGAGTCAATTTTGTTTCTTCTGCTTCTTATTCTTCCGAATCTGCTTCTTCCCCTATCTGCCCAACTGCTTTGATTCATGACTAGTCGTCCCCTTTTCCCCACCATCTGTATCACTCCTTCCTCGATGATGTCGAGGAATCTGTTTTTATGATCCGTCCTGTTGTTGAGTCGGAGAACCCTGAGATGCTACCTGTAGCATATCCCGAGACACCTACTCCAATCTATTTAGCAGCCTAGCCCCAGTCTAGTTTAAGTCAGCCAGTATATCCCCAGGTTCACCAATACCGTCACCAATACCCCCAGCATCCTCAGGTAAATACCCCTACTCACCCTTATCCTTCAACCTCACCTGTACAGTTAGTAGCCCGTCCCCTGGTTGTTGTTACTCTGACCCACGACACACATCGTGTTCCTTACAATTATGCCACAGGAATGTGTGCAGAGGTGACATGATCGGGTAGAGTATACAAACCCCCAGCAGCTAGGCCTAACCCCTTAACCCAAGTCCCTAACCAGTTACAAGCCCAGCCACCTAGATCACCAGCACCTATAGTAGTAATCCCTGCCCAACTTCAGGCACATTCTCCTCAGCCACCTATGCCTCGAGTAGCATCGTCCATTCCTACCACTAGCAGCCAACCTTCAGCTGACATCACTGCCCAGCTTAAGAAGGTTAAAGCCGATATCTCCATTTGGGACCTAATCCATACATCGGCTGAACACAGAAAAGCTTTCCTTAGGGTCTTTCAGGCAGCCCGTGTGTCCCAGACCATAAAGCCTGCTACCTTGGATAATATGGTAGGAATGATAGCGGCACCTCAGGTTATCTCCTTCTCTAGCCTAGAGTTGCCCCTTTCTGGCACCAATCACAACTCTCCCTTGTTCATCACTGTGCTGTATCAAAGTTTTCGCATTCCCCTTACACTGGTGAACAATGGAGTAGGCCTTAATGTCTGCCCCTTGCGCACAGCAAATGCAATCGGATTCAAATCCGAGGACATTACACCAGCAGTGAAAGGGATGACAGCTTTTGATAATACGCATCATGATGCGCTTGGGGTTCTGATCATTCCCTTGACTATAGGCCCTGCTCGCTTCGACGTGGAATTCTACGTCGTAGATATCGAAGCTTCTTTCAATCTATTGCTTGGACGCCCTTGGCTTCACAAGCATCAAATCATTCCTTCAACCCTCCATCGCATGATTAAGTTTTGTTGGGATGACAACGTTGTTGTTGTCCTGGCAGAAGACATGGAGAAGGTTGAGTCTGTCTCAGCTCTAACCTCGCAGACCATTCACTTCGAGCCTAAACCTACCGATGTCCTCTATCAGGTTAATCGGTTTGAACCGGTTAATTTTATTCCGCCCTCAGAGCTTGCTGGCCATTTGGCCACTTCTGGCAACCCCCGTTTGATGATCGACAACCTGTGTCGCAAATAGGGATACGAGAAGGGATCACCTCTAGGGCTTTATGGTGAAGGAAACACCGAGCCGATCGAAGCCGAGGAATGGGTCGAGCGAGACGGTTTGGGTTACGAGCGATGCAGCTAGAGGAAGAGATCGCAATGCCAGGGTAAGTCTTCCAAGATGATTATTCCATGAGATTTATCCAACTTTGTTAGCGCAGGCATTATGGATCCGAACCACAGTTCCTATGCAGAGTCGGCACCACCAGATTGGATCTGCCTAGAGGATTCATATCAAGACAACAGCCAGCTAGAAAAGCAGGGTTTATGGCAGGATATCATGCAGAACGATAGACAAATAGAGCAGTCAGCAGCCTAGGTTATGGTCCAAGAAGCAGACTCAAATGATGACATTGGGGATCTGGACCTTCTATTTCAAGAGCAGCTAGACATGCTTGTAGAGGATCTGGCAGAGCAGGATCGCAAAAGAAAGGGCAAAGCAGTTGCTACAGCACCACCAGCAGAAGCACCGGTACCACCCCAGGACCAGGTTTCAATTATGGTCCAACAAGAAATAGATGGAAGGGATACTAGACCATTGGAGTTAATCTCCTGTTAGTCGGGAGGCGGGTCTAGTTGGTATTGGCAATATAAGCCTCACTTTGAGGGTGAGGGTCAAAATCGTAAATCAAGCACGAGTGGGACAAATGGCAGCCCCACCAGTTTACAGCAGAGCAGCCGCCAGCAAGCTGAATTTTGTACAGCTAACAAGACAAAAGAAAATGATAAACAAATCAAAAAATCGAAAACCAAAAATAAGGAGGCATCAGAGGTAGGGACTCCTAGCTCCTCGGATCATCCAGGCAGGGAAACTGAAGAAGTAGCACAATGCCGGTACAAGAGCACAAAGGTCACTGTGACAGTTCTTAAACGCCATCAGGGCGCAGAATCAGAGGAAGTTTTCTCAGTGGACATAACCGACCCGGCATTTGAAAGAGAAATCTTGTCAGAGCTGATCACCTATGAAGAAGAGGATGAGGTCCGTGGAGCAGATAATGAGGAGGAGCCCTCGCAAATTCCATTCTATGATGATGATCCAGAAGGCTCAAATCTTCATGTCGAAGAGGAAACGGAGCTTATCAACATCGGCACGGTAGAGGAAGTAAAAGAAACACGCATCAGTGCCAAGTTATCACCACAAGCAAAGGTGGAGTTTATGGCATTCTTGAAGGAATATGTAGATGTTTTTGCATGGAGCTATGATGACATGGTGGGGCTAGATATTGAAGTGGTAGTTCATACATTGCCACTAATTCCAAATTCAAGGCCAATTAAACAGAAGCTCCGCAGATGGCGACCCCAATGCCTTTTAAAGCTCAAGGAGGAGATTATGAAACAGTACAAGGTTAACTTTCTCAAGGTTGTGCTGTATCCTGAATGGCTCGCCAACGTGGTACCAATGCCGAAGAAGGATGGATGGGTTCGCATGTGCATAGATTATCGAGATCTCAACAAAGTGAGCCCCAAAGATGATTTTCCGCTCCCCCATATTGATATTCTGGTAGACAACACTGCAGGGCATAAGATGTTGTCTTTTATGGACGGGTTTTCTAGATATAATCAAATCAGAATGGCTGAGGAAGATATGGAGAAGACATTCTTTATCACTCCATGGGGAGTCTTCTATTACAGGGTGATGCCATTCGGATTAAAGAATGCAGGTGCGACATATCAGAGGGCTATGACAGCTTTGTTCCACGATCTCATGCATCAAGAGGTTGAAGTATACGTGGACGATATGATTGCCAAATCTAAAGAGCCCGAGGACCATCTCTCTTGTTTAAGAAGGTTGTTTGAGCGCCTGCGAAAGTATAAGCTCTGCCTGAACCCCAACAAGTGTGCATTCGGGGTATCCTCTGGAAAACTACTGGGTTACATCATCAATCAGAGGGGAATTGAAGTAGACCCCCATAAAGCCAGAGCAATTATTGAAATGCCTCCCCTTACCACTGAGAAAGAGATTCGCGGTTTATTAGGACGGCTACAATATATCAGCAGGTTCATTGCACAGCTTACGCCTATATGTGAGCCCATATTTAAGCTATTGAGGAAGAATGCCCAGACTTGCTGGAATGATGAATGTCAAGCGACCTTCGACAAAATAAAACAACTTCTGGTGAAACCCCCAGTTTTAGTTCCCCCCGTGCCCGGGCGCCCTTTGCTACTATATCTCCCTACCACACAGCATTCCATGGGCGCAGTTCTGGGGCAGCATGACGAATCTGGGCGCAAAGAGAAAGCTATTTAATACCTCAGCAAAAAGTTCAATGACTGCAAGGTTAAATACAACCCGATAGAGAAAGTCTACCTATCCCTGGTGTGGGCCACACAGCGCCTCCGGCATTATATGATGGTGTATCCGGTTCTCTTGTTATGTCGGCATGACCAAATCAAATATCTGTTCTAGAAGCCAGCTTTGGTGGGCAGATGTGTCAATTGGCAGGTGATGTTATCTCAATACGATATCACCTTTGTCACACAGAAGTCCATGAAAGGACAAGCAATGGCAGACCACTTGGCCGACTTACCTTTGCTAGAGTACCAACCTTTGCAGACCCAGTTCCCAGATGAAGATATATTGTTTGCAATGGGTGACGAGGAACCGGAGGGACCTCAGAACGAGCGGCAATGGTGTCTGTATTTCGACGGTGCAGTCAACATGTGAGGAAGAGGCATCGGTGTAGTTCTAGCCATGCCACAAGGACAGCGTATTCCCTTTGTAAGGAAGCTGACATTTGAATGTACCAATAATGAAGCCAAATATGAGGCATGTATCCTAGGTTTACAAATAGCAAGGGACCAAGGCACCCAAGAGCTCCACGTGTTTGGCGATGCAATGCTAGTTATTTCACAGGTGAATGGTGACTAGAGGACAAAAGACCAGAAGTTCATATTATATCATGAACACTTGCTGAAATTGACTTAGGAATTTGAAGATGTCAAGTTTTCCTTCATGAAAGGGGCCAAAAATGCATATGCATACGCTTTGGCAACCTTGGCATCATGGTTATCACTCCCAGAGGCACGGCCTATAGACATTTCAGTCACATGCATTGAACAGCCAGCACATTGTATGCATATCCAAGAGGCGCCATCATCTGCTGAACCGCCTTGGTATAGTGATATTAAAGCATTTTTGAAGTCTGGTAGTTTCCCTCCTGGCATTTCTGCATCAGATAAGAAGACCTTGACACGGTTAGCATCCAAATATGTGCTCGGGGCCGGGCAACTACATAGAAGGTCTTATAACCAGATGCTTCTCAGGTGCGTAGACAAAAAGGAGGCGGATAAGCTAATGTTGAAAGTCCACGCAGGCACCTGCGGTCCACACATGAATGGGGTTCTTCTAGCCAAGGAAATTATGTTATAAGGGTATTTCTGGTCCACCTTGGAAACAAACTGCTGCTAATTTGTTAGAAGATGCCATCACTGCCAGATACACGGCAATTTTATACATGCTCCCCCACAGTAATTGCATAGCATGTCATCACCCTGGCCATTCTCTACCTGGGGAATTGATATTATCGGGGCCATTTATCCTACAGCATCCAATGGACACCGTTATATTCTGGTAGCCATCGATTATTTTACAAAATGGGTCGAGGCGACAACATACAAGACAGTCACAACAGCCATTACAGAAAAATTCATCAAGAATAATATTGTCGCCAAATATGGGGTTCCATTTACTATTATTTCAGACAACGGAACTAATTTTATAGCAAAGAGAGTTGAGGATTTCCTCCAGAGTTGCAAGATCAAACATCACAGATCCTCCCCCTATCGACCACAGATGAATGGAGCAGTGGAATCAGCTAACAAGAATCTGGTGAAGATCATGAAAAAAATGGCTGAGACCCATAGAGATTGGCATGAAAAGCTGCCTTATGCATTATGGGCTTATAGAACCTCCATCCGGACATCCATAGGAGCAACACCTTACTCTTTGGTATATGGCATGGAAGCAGTCCTTCCCTTTGAAGTGGAGATTCCTTCATTAAGGGTCTTGAGGGAGGCAGAATTAGAAGAAGCTGAGTGGATACATGACCGTAATGTTCAGCTTGATCTAATTGATGAGCATAGATTGCAAGCTCTGCATCATGCCTAATGCTACCAGAAGAGAGTGGCCCGAGCTTATCAAAAGAAAGTTCGTCCTAGAAGCTTTGAACCAGGAGACTTAGTTCTGCATGCCATTCATTTGCCGGATACAAGGGGAAAATTTAGGCCCAACTGGCGCGGACCTTTTGTGGTTAGAGAGGCCCTGTCAGGGGGTGCAGTCCTTCTTGAAGACATGGACCATAAGAAGTAGTCAGAGCCTGTCAATGCTTTCTATTTAAAGACGTACTATCAGTGACTCTTGGTCAGTCCTGAGCCTTGCATTGTGAGCCATGCATTTTCATGCATTTTTATTCTTATGCTTAATGCATCCTGGCATAACATAATCTCCTGCACTTTTTTCTCTTTGCATAACATCATCATAGCCCAATGAGGAAAAGTCGGAAGCTTGCCTGCATAAGATGTGTCAAGTCCTCCTCATGTGCTACTACCTTAGAAACTTTTGGTGTGAGGGAGAGATTTCAGAGAAATGGGCTAAGTGAGCAAATTCCCACAGGACCTATATCTCCAGAGGGAGTAAAAATATTAGGTCTAGAGAGAGTGTGAGCAATAAAGAAAAAACACAAGACCTTGGAGCACAAAAGAAATAAGGAGAGAGAAGTAGTAGACAGAAGCTAGCTCCACTGAGTGAGGCATACAGGACGACCCTATCCCTACCATATAACTTGGAGAGGAGTCGGAGCATGCGCCTTCTAAGCCCACATGATCAAAGGGACTAGCCACCCCTTCAGCAGAAAGGAAATAGCAGCCACCCCTTCAGTCTAGGTGTATTTCACCTCCAAGCAGGAGAAGGGTCGGTTAGCATGCCTATGAGGGAGAAAAGAAAATGAATCCTTAAAAAAAGTAGATATAGGACCCCAAGAATTTGGCATGAAGCCCATAATATCTGGAGGAGTGCCACAAATAGACCTAAGTGCTTAGGTTAGTGCCACGTGAGTTGAGGACAATGTCACCACTTATAGCAGGCAAAACAAGCTTGCTTGGTGCTGAGGGCACCAATATATTAACTCTCTGCATTGACACTTTTTTGCGTAGCATTTGGTTTTAGTCAAGCATATTTGCACGGCATTTTTGTTCGCATTCCGGCCAGGGGCATGTCAGCTACCTTATGGATCGTAGTATGGGCAAATAAGCATTTGGTTTTAGTCAAGCATATCTGCATTTATTTTGCAAGGCATTTTGTTCGCATTTCCGGCCAGGGACATGTCAGCTGCCTTATTGGTCGTAGTATAGGCAAACAAGCATTTGGCTAAGGGCATGCTAGTCACTTCTTTAAAGTGGAAGGATTTGAAATCAGGGGCATGCCAATTAATTGATCTTAATAGCAGTTGTGGAATTACATGAACAAATATAAGCAATGCAAAATAACTTCAGTGCCAACAATTTTATTATGGCCTATCATGGATACAAATATTGCTAATCAACTCGGGGCCTCTTTGAACTGCTAGCCCCTGCGAAACCAGTGCTGCTAGGAGGGATCTCGCTCAGAGGCCATGTCTCCCGTATCTCAGCTTCATACTCCACTGTGCAGCCGGAACCCTCAGTAATAGCAAGATTGGAGGACTTGATGCCAACACGCATTTTTCGGGCCAACTCTGAAGTTGTTGCGTTTGAGCCGACTATATATCTCTTGTACCGTTCAGGACAGCGGTTTTGCTCAATAGAATCCTGGCAGAAACCAAATTGGCGGAGGACCCGGATAGGATGATACTCCATGCCTCCCAAAAATCCCAGAAGAACCACAAGCCGTATATCCCTGGCATTGAAATAGGCAGTAAAGGTCCTGGACACCAAGGATATAATGCACCATGTTACTGTATCCACTGCAAGATTCTGCAGTCTACTGCATAACTTCGGGACTGCTGGGAGCGTCCTTGAATGGTGAGTACGGCTATAGGCTTCAAAAGCAGAAGGCCGAGGGCGCAGAATCTTCATTCCCATGTGGGCAACAAACCAAACTTGGCAAAAATGGAATCATGGTTAATAAAAGCACAACAGAATAAAGTGTAAAATGGCTTGCTTACCTGCACCAGGGCACCACACCCATGGAAATGGCGGGAGCACTTCAATGCTCGATCCAAACCAACGTAGGTTTCAGCAAGAAGGATAGGGGCCAAATCAATCTGGCGAACAACTATCGCCCAGGCTATTTCTGCCACCTCGATAGCCACAGTCGTCTGGCCATGACTAAAGATCAGCTCCCCGAGGAAGTGCAGCACAAAGCAATAAAGCCACAGGATACCCATGGAAGAGCGGGCACCAATGATCGCATCAAAATAGTCTAGGCGCACCATGGGTGTAGGTCCATCTCGTCAGATGAGTCTCTCCTCACAGACATCCCTGGCAATACCTGTGAGTCGGCTCACGACATGTACATAGCTGTCATGGTAGGTGAAAACTGGAGGGGGCATGAATGGAGACAAACCGCAGATCCGTCTGACCTCCTCCAAAGTCAAGGTCATCTCTACATGCCCAAAGTGGAAAACATGCAAATCTGGTTTCCAAAACCGAGCCACAGCGCACAGCAGATGCCAGTTAACCTCCACCTTGGCTATACTCAGAAGGGAGGAAGAAATGCCCCAGACCCGTAATTGTTCGCGGTCAACAGTTGTCAAGGCATCAATCGAGCCACGTATAGCATCTGAGTAGTGTTTTGGTGTCACCATGGTAGGATAACTCTGCAGACATAGATTTGGGCCAGATATGACAGTAAAAAAGACAGAACTTGACATAAATGTGGGACAAGCAAAGCAATCTAGCAGAATATAATACAAAAAGCATTTGTAGAATCAAGAAACATGTTCAGAAGTCTTTTGCCATGAAAGTGAGATAATAGAATGCAAAGAAAATCTGCAACAGAGCACAAGAAACCAACAGGAAAATAGCAGAAAATGCACGTATACAGTAGCCTATACCACAGTAATGCAGAATATAACACAGCCTGTGCCCAGAAAGATCAGAAAGTGAGCAAAAAAGCAAAAAGCAAAGGTTTGCTGTCGTTTTCTTCAGAAGATACGGCGGTGTTTCTCGCAGAATGCGAGTTTGTATAGAAGAACAAAAAGAGTTTCAGCAGAAAAGGAAAACAAAACCCGCCATTTTTGGAGGCGCACCTGTCAGGCGCACCTAGGCGGCGCACCTAGGTGGCGCACCAAGGTGGCACCTGGAATAGCTGCAAAATTTCAGCAGCACCTCCCCTGAAATATGGACATCGCCAAATCGACGCCATTTGTTTAATCCTGCACAGAGAACTTTGCATACAGCTTGTACATACACAAAACTCCGAGGGGCACATCGCAAAATTAGAAATTTTCTTATAAATTTTCAAACTAGGTTACAATGTGCCAATGTTATTACAGAGCTTGCAAAAACTGTAAAAGCTACTCTTCATCTGAATCTTCTTCATCAGATGCCGCCTTTTGGAAATGCTTCGCCAAGAGTCGGACGCCTCGTCGAGTGATTCGGTGCGACCACTGAGCAGCTGCGGCAGCCTGGGAACGAGGAGCAGAGTCGCGAACCCTCTGCGTAACCTCGGTGTCTGAATGGTCCTCCTCAGACGCCTCCATGGTAAAGTCCCCGCTACTAGCTACATTCACTTCCTGTGCAGGAAAGTCTTGTTGCAAAATTAAAGCTTATGTTAGCAATAAGAATTATAAAAGTGGTAGCAAGGACAGAAAAGAGAAACATACCCGGATGATGTTGCGCCAGCGCAATTTCTACAAAATAACAGATATGTCAGATACACTTACAACTGAAATGATAGTTTACAAAGTAAGAGTCTTACCCTCTTTCGGCGAATATCAGCATAAAAAGCGCCAAATTGTTCTTCAAAGCCCTGTGGATTATAACGAATGTCAGACTTTTATAATTCACATGATAGCAATATTAAGCAGAAATAGAAATCATGTACCTGGGCCTAGTCAGATGCATACCACATCCCACGCTGGGTATCCCGCACTGCCTCCTCGAATCGGTACGGCTTCCCCACACACTTGTACCAAGCTAGGTAGTCTGTATAGTTGACTTCCCGAAGGACGTGCCTGTCCTGGGAAACTATGGCAGCCGCATGCCGGCTTCTAGCAACCGAACGAGTCGTAGCCGGGCGATCCATATCAGCAGGAGGAGGGGCAAGAATGCAAAATTCATTCAAGAATTGATGCCGTACACGCCCGAGAAGGTAGTAGGCCGACTTATTCATACAATAGAATTTCACCTGCTTGTCCCTAAGAACGCGACCAGAGTTCAGGGGAGCCCAGTCGAAGCTATCATATCGAGCGAATGGGCGTAGGTGAAACTGTTACAGAAACAGAGAATTATAAGCAAAAAATGCAATACAGGCATATAGAATTAAAGTTTAATGGCAAAAGAGACTTACATCCTCGAGCTCTACCAGGTCTAGCAAATACCGGTAGGACTCATAGCTATATACCCCAGTAGTAGCCCGGTGGTCAGGCTCGACCCACTGGCGGGGAAGGGGGAGAAGCTCGTCCCGCAGGCGACCGAAGCTATGCCCTCTAGTGATGTGCTCCATGATCCAGTACTGCAAATACAAGCACAAGTCAGTTTATCAAATATTAAGCATAAAGGAAATTTATTTTGCAAAGTAATGGAAACAAATACTTACAGTCAACAGAGGGTATAACCCCACGTAAGAGCGGTGCCCAAGCTTGACCACATTGTCGAGCCCACAGATTAGCCAGGTATAACTAGCACCGGCCCAATCATAATGATCCAGATGTTCCAGGTTGGTCAAATACACAATCCAATCATCATGGATACAGTAGGCCGACGAATCACAAAAGATCATGGCTAGCAGCTCCAGCAGAAAGTGCCTCAGTACAAAATCTGCTTCCTCACTGTCAGGCTCGGGGTTGGACCAGATTTTGTCCCACTCTCTCAACCATCCCACAGTGAGAATATGTTTCCCCCTAGGTGGCTTAGGAGGGACACGACCCAGATGTGCAGGCGCAAGGTGAAAACCGTGAGTGGTCTCACCTATAATCGGCTCATCGCCGAAGGGAAGGCCCGTCAGCAGAGCCCACTGATCAGGCAAAATAGTCAGCTCTCCGAATGGAAAATGGAAGGTGAGCGTCTCAAACCTCCATCTTTCTACCAGAGCCCTGAAGAAGTTGTAATGACCATGTATGATGGGTATGCGGAGCAAACATCCAAATGGAGACCGGTGGAGGAGGAAGTCCTGCAGAAAGTCGGGCAAACGGTGGAAATGATCAAGCATCAAGCCCCAATGGCACCGCATAATCTGGTTTGCGTCCCCCTCCTGAAATGTCGAGCATAATGCCAAGTCAAAAGCAGGTTGTAATTAAAGCAAATCAAAGCGAGAAAATTACCCCAAAGTCGGGGCCCTCGCAGATATGATGGTTGCTTAGCAGTCGCCCCTCGAAATTGTCAGACTCCTGAGAATGCATTTGTTAGAGAGAACACCAGATTTATATACCGATTTGCTGTTCAGTTTTGGGTTTACCTCAATGGGGACAGTAGGAGTCGAGCTATTTGAGGTCCGTGACCTCGAAGAACTGCCTCGTCGCCTGGGACGAGAACTAGAAGGTGTGTCCCATGAGGATTGTGGGGTCCCCTCCTCGGGAATTGGGTCATCCTGCAGAAAAAGATAAAAGCCAAACCAAGAGTCAAACAGCAGCAGCAGGCATGTCGAATACAGAAGCATAATAGAGCCCAAGTCAAAGTCAAACACGGCATTGCATTCATCGGCAAAATAGAAAAGGGGCATGGCATTTATGTAAAAGCATATGGCATATGGTGGCAGAAATACAAATATAAACAGGTGTACAGATACAACTCAATATTACGTAGAAATGTGCAAATCAGGTGGTAATATTGTCTTGTTAAAATATGCAAGAGGGGAGCATTCTGCAAGCTATCATTTTTTTTCTTTAAAGCATGGTTCAAAACAGTTCATAAACTATATTTCGAATCGCATGAAAAAATGAACCATTTTTTTTCTAGTACCTAAACCCATCACCATTCCGCCACCACCGTCAGCCATCCCCTCTACCACCTAAAATCGAAACGCTGAAACCCAACCACGCAGCCAGCTTGCCATCACATAAAATACCCCTACTTCAACCTGCACCATCGGCCCAACTGCAGCCCGCGGCCTGCTACCGCGCGCCTCAACCCGCCAGAGCACCGCTAGCGGCCAACCCTCATTCCAGCCCACTACCATCTCACGGCCGCTCCACATTCCCCGTCGGCGACCGTAGTCACCCAAACCGCCACCTCCACATAGCCAGTCTGCCACAAGCATACGGACAACCCATCTCCAACCAAGCCCCCCACAACCGCAGACCACTGGACTCATCCCCGCCAAACCCATTCAGCCGTCGACAAGGCAAAAATGAGAGGGGGAGGGCAGACAAGCACGCAAAATGAGAGAAGGGAGGAAGAGAGGTTACCTTCGCCAGTGATCCTCTGTCCAGCCAGTCTTGAAGAGTACGATCCATGCCACCGCTGGCCATGCCTCCGCCGATCAGCCGCTGCACCTTAGACGCACCTCGCGCGATGCCCAGCGCCTAGCCCTACACTGGTCGAGCACGTCTTGTCGACGCACCTCTTGCACGCCGCCGCCGTGAATGAGAGGGGAAGAGAGAGTGGGGCTTTCGTTGAGGAGAAGAGATGAGGAGAAGAGGTGGGTTTCGTTTGGAGATGAAGAAAAGAAATAAAGGAAAAGGAGGAGACACGCCTTTTGCAAGGAAGCAAAAATCAAATCCAAAGAGAAAAGAATGCATATGAGTGTTGCATTAATATGAAATCAAGCAAAGATAAGTAGAACCTTGGGAAAAGCTAGACAGCACAAGCACTATTGCACTCCTAGCAAGCAGGAAGAAATAATGAATTGCCCTTGACAGTTATGGTAGTTATTCAGTGGGTCCCTTTATGCAAATAATTTAATGCATGAGGTTCAAAGTGCAAAATGACTGTGAAAATTGTGTTTCAGCCCTTATCACTTCACAGCTTACACTTCAAGGACAAAGCATAAAGATCCAAGCACATGGCCCACAAAATGCACCCGATGGGTAATTTGCAGAAAAACCCCTATATTTTGTAAATTTGCAGATTAGTCCACAAAGGACGTGTGAGGTTTTGTGTGAGGCAGACATTTGTCAATATGCAGCAAAATGTTGAACATCACAGCACGACGGTAATTCAGTAGTCAAACGGTTGCCATAATTGGGAAATTTGCAATAAAACCCTCCAGTTTTGAGAAATTGCAAATAAGCCATCATCCTTTTGCAAACTATGCCACATCAAGTCGGAGGTTCCAGTAGGATTTCTTCAGAAGAAATTGTACGTGCGTCTCAGCAAGAGTGTCAGCTTCTGCACCACAACATTAGCAGCCAACATATTGACAGTTTTGCCCTTCGGGGCGTCTTTGCTTTTTTCCTTCCTAGGGGAGAATCCACGGATCATCATTTTGTTTTTTCGAGTTCTCCTTCCAAGCCAAGGAGACCCTTCTACCGACTCTTTTGGATTTCCGCGGGCGCGGAATCCAGCTCTTTGACATTGGCCAGGCGGTCAACGTCATTTGCCTCTTTTGGATTTCCACGGGCGCGGAATCCTGCTCTTTGACTTTGGCCATGCGGTCAACGTCATTTGCCCCTTTTGGATTTCCGCAGGCGTGGAATCCAGCTTGCTTGACTTTGACCGGGCGGTCGATGTCGTTTGCCTCTTTTGGATTTCCGCGGGCACGGAATCCAGCTCTTTGACTTTGGCCAGGCGGTCAGCGTCATTTGCCCCTTTTGGATTTCCACAGGCGCGGAATCCAGCTTGCTTGACTTTGACCGGGCGGTCAAGATCCTTTGCCCCTTATGGATTTTCACGGGTGCGGAATCCAGCTTGCTTGACTTTGATTGGGTGGTTAAGGTCCTTTGCCCCTTCTGGATTTTCAAGGGTGCGAAATTCAGCTTGCTTGACTTTGACCGGGCGGTCAAGGTCCTTTGCCCCTTCTGGATTTTCGCGGGCGCGGAATCCAGCTTGCTTGACTTTGACCGGGCGGTTAAGGTCCTTTGCGCCTTTTGGATTATCGCGGGCGCGAAATTCAACTTGCTTGACTTTGACCGGGTGGTCAAGGTCCTTTGCCCCTTCTGGATTTTCGCGGGCGTGGAATCCAGCTTGCTTGACTTTGACCGGGCGGTCAAGGTCCTTTGCCCCTTCTGGATTTCCACGGGCGCGAAATTCAGCTTACTTGACTTTGACCGGGCAGTCAATGTCATTTGCCCTTTTTGGATTTCCGTGGGCATGGGGTCGAGCTTGCTTGACTTTGACCGAGTAGTCAATGTCATTTTCCCCTTTTGGATTTCCACAGGCGCGGAATCCAGCTTTTTGACTTTGAGCAGGCAGTCAAGGTCATGTGCCCCTTTTGGATTTTTGCGGGCGCGGAATCCGGCTTAATGACTTTGACCGAGCGGTTAAAGTCCTTGGTTTCTCGGATTTCCTTGGGTAGGAAATCCTGTGGCTTGACCTTTTGACCTGATGGTCATGGTCCTTAGCCCCTCTCTTGGATTTCCTTGGGCAGGAAATCCTGTGGCTTGACCTTTTGACCTGCTGGTCAAGGTCCCTAGCCCCTCTCTTGGATTTCCTTGGGTAGGAAATCCTGTGGTTTGACCTTTTGACCTGATGGTCAAGGTCCTAGCCCTTTTCTCGGATTTCCCCTAGCAGAAAATCCAATTGTTTGACCCTCTGATCGGGCGGTCAAGGTCCTTATCCTTTCTCTTCTGGGTTTTTCGCAGGCACGAAATCCAGTTGTTTGACCTTCTGACCGGGCAGTCAAGGTCCTTTTGTTTTTCTCTTTTGTTCCGAGTTTTTGTGGGTGCAAAATCTCTTTGTTCGCCCTTGGTCTGTGCAGACCAGGCCCAGTTTTGCTTGACAAATGGTATGTTTGTCATGCCCCCCCTTTTTCTTGGGCTAGTATCCCCAACTACTCGGTTGACAATCGTCACGCTATCGGGCGTCCGGGTTGATAAGACTTGATTGACTTGTCATATCCCATCTCTTGGGTTGATAACCTCATAATCCGGCTGATGAGTTCGACAACTTATCCCTGCCAGTGTTTTCTTCTGCGAGCAGGGTTTTCTTTATTTCAGCATTAGCATCAGCTTCACATCGGCCTTCAGCATCGGCTTTTGCATTGGCATCTCGCGTTGGCATCACATCCCCAGCATTTAGATCAGTTGTTGCATGCATTTCGCATTTGCATTTGCATTTGACAACAAGTCATGATTTTCGGTGCATTTGCATTCCTGCCAGTGTAACCTTAAAATGGGGGTATCTTGTCAACCTTGAGCATCGGTCTTGGTTCCTTTCGTTCCTCGACCTCGCTCAGGGAGGGACATCTGTAGACACCTCGATTTTGAGGTGACCCATGGATGAGCTTTCCAGATGATGCTTTGGATGTGGCTAAATCAAATCTAAACCTATAGCAGACCTGCAGCCCAATTAGAAATTTAGACAAGTAGGGGAGCACACTTAGCTGGCACACTTACCTGGCACACCTAGCTAGCACACCTACCTGGCACACTTAGGTGGCGCCCATAGCAGGCGCACCTCCATGGCGCACATACCTAGCGCCCAGCCAGTTCTCAAGCTGCTGGCTGCTGGCTTTCCACCTCCCTTGGCTGTTACCTCCAGCAACGAATATGCCATAGAATCTTCTAGGCTTTTCATCTACGAGGCCCTTTGCATTCTCCTTGAGTTACCCTTGAGAGTTCCCTATAAATAGACACCTATAGGTAGCCATTTGGGGGATTAGAAAGTTCAAAACACACAATTGCAACCAGAATTCTGCAGCTGTCCCTTTGAGCTCTTAGCTTTCTCCTTGCATCCAGAGATATTCTCAGCCCTTCCAAAGCATCGAGGAGCTTATTATCTTGGGTTTTCTTTGAAGGAACATCTAGGACAAGGTAGGCCTTCTCACTTTTCCTTTAATTCTTGTTCTTTTACATTGGAATAAGGCATGTTAGAAACTTACATATTGTAGACACCCCAATTTTCCGATTTTGCAGAATGGAGATGTGGTGGCTGAGCTTGAACCCTGGATGAGCCCATTTGGGCCCACAAGCCCATCTTAGGCCCATTTGGTCCATTTGGACCCACTTAAACCCACATGGGCCCATGGGGGCTCACAAGGCCCACATAAGTCTATGAAAGCCCATAAAGCCCACAAAGGCCCGCAATGACTCAGTCCATATCTTCTCCAATTTATATTTTCACCTATTTCTATCAAAATCAAACCCAACACCATATTCATTTTTCTCTCCCATCTTCATTTACATAGTTTTTTCCTACTCAAAATAATCAAAATTTCACATTTTTCATCATACACCCACTGAACCCATTTTTTTCTCCTTAACTTCACTCGAACCAGCCACTGGATCGCCGTTCATCTTGTTGGCAGCCAAGGGAGCAAGGATGGGACAGTAGTTAGGATTCTGTTTCGAGTGGGAGTGGATTGTTACAGTGGTAGTTTGTTGGGTTTTCCGATCGCCTGTATAAGAAGGAAAGAACGAGCCAGAAAGAGGAGGAGCCACAGAGCACACGAGAGAACTGAGGGTTGAGAGCGAGAAGGAGAGAATTCCAGAGCAAGAGCTGTCGCGGAGGAGGAAGGCCATTGTTCCAGAGCTCCGGCGAGGCAACTGCAGCCAGGTACACACTGATTTTCTCTTAATTATCTGATATTCCAGTCTTCCAGGCCTTCCTCTCTCTTCTTGGGCCGTTTCCTAGGGATCCAGAGCGATCCCTTGGCCCGCGGCGCTCCGTCGTGCCCCACCGTCGCCAAATTTCGGCGACAGAGGTGGGGGGCAATCCAGGAAGTTTCTTGGACCCCCAAGTCTTCCCTCTTCCTCCTCTGGTCCTCCCGGAGCTCTCCGTGCCCCGCCGTCGTCGCTCCAACGCCTCTAGAAAGCCATGCGAAGTTCGCCGGAAAACGCCACCCGTAGCCGCCGTCGCCGGAGAAGAAGGCCCTGTCCGAGCCTACTGGCCGCTCCGAGCCTCGCCGTGGTGATCCAGGCCCACGATGACATTCCTCAGCCTCCCGTGAGTGCGCCCGAGCCTCTGGATCCACGCCGTGAGCCCCAGAGTGTCCCAGCCACGCTGCTCGCCAGAGGAAGCCGCGGCGGCGATGCTCAGCCACCACCTCGCTCCATCAGCCTCCGCGCCGCTTCAGAGTGGCCCTGATACCTCCCTCAGCCCTCCAGAAGCCTCCAAACGCTGCGCAGCAGCCCGACGGCGAGCGAGGTCGGGGAGGCACTTCAGCCGTCGGAGGCCACATCAACGCCGTTGGATGTGCTCCACTTGTCCTCCTCTTGCTTCCCATGTGTTCTGATCTAAGATCAGACCATGGGAAAGCCCCTTTTAGACTCCTCCGGCGGTCGGCGGCGGCGAACCCCGTCGCCGGTGGCAGTCGAGCCTTTTCTTTAATAAAAAAAATCAAAAATCTTTTGTTTTAATAAACAATACAAAAACAATGTTTTTATTGCATTTTAGTCCTTCCAAAATTACTTTTAGCTTCTATTCTTGCATCTAGGTCCATCTGTCATTTTTCCAAAATGTTTCGAATAAAGTTTGAACTGAAAATATTACATTTCTTACCCTGCACTTTTAAAGTAATGTTTTCTGAGTTTAAAACTTTAATAAAAGCCCACTAGAGTTTTTTAAATGTATTTTACTTTAGGCAAATTGCATTGATGACCCTGGATTTCCTTGGAAAGTTTCTGATAGTTCATTTTCTTTGTGAAAATTGCACATAAGCCCATACATTTTTAAAAATGTTTCAGAATGCACAATTTTGCTTGTTTAATTGCATTTGAGCCCCTGTGTTTTATAGAAAGCATCTAGAGAGCATGTTTTGATGTGAAAATTGCATGAACTCCCTGAACTTCTTTTAAAAACTTTCCAGAAGCATATTTTCTTGGGTAAATTGCATTTTAACCCTCCTTTTTCACTGAATTTCTTCTACATGTTTTAATCTCAGTGAAAATTACATTTTTGCCCTTGATTTTCTTCAAAACTTCCTGGAATGCTTTGTTTGCTGGGTTATTTGCTGTTTAGCCCCTACTTCTTTAATATTGCTCTGATTGCCTGTTTTCAATTTTAAAAATGACCATTTTGCCCCTGAAACTTCCTGGATCATTTCTAAGACACTTTATTGCTTTTTTTACCCAGATTTTATGCTGAATTGATTTGCATTGCATGCATTAGTGGGTAAATTGCATTCATACCCCTAGAGAGCTTCACTTGCACTAGGGATGCACATTTGACTCCAGAATTCTTCATACATGCATGGAATGTGTTTTCCTACATATTGTTTGAGGATTTGGGCTTTCCTCGGATTTTGAGTTTTTTGCACAAAACCCCCTGCATTCTTCAGATTTGCATTCACACCTACATTTTGCATACTTTTCACATCTTTTTGCACGGTTTTTTCCCGTCTTTTCTTCCTTGCTCGGTGCATGCTTTTCTAGCTGTTTTTCGAGCTTAGTCTTTTCCACGTTTTCTGGGTTTTTCTCGATTTTCCACGTTTTTCACTTGTTTTGGTTTTTCATCGCCCGAGGGCGTACAGCAAAAGGCTTACAAAGCCGACAGTCCC
Source organism: Posidonia australis (assembly GCA_024699735.1). Lineage (NCBI taxonomy): Eukaryota > Viridiplantae > Streptophyta > Magnoliopsida > Alismatales > Posidoniaceae > Posidonia > Posidonia australis. The sequence goes on from JAMKQA010005168.1 coordinate 23,502, forward strand.
AAAAAGAGGATTATCTTTCCCCTTTTGATTTTCTCGGATTTATCCTGCTTTCTGCTGTTTTGCGAGACGCTTTCTGAGAATTTCTCAATTTTCACGGTTTTCCTCATCACCCACGGGCGTACAGCAATGCGGCATTGCCAATGCCTACATCTGACCCTCGGATTAACTTTTTCCTTGATTTCTTTTCCCTGACTTTGACTTGGCATGTTTTCAGTCATCTTCATGCATAAGCATATAGAATAAGCAAGCACGCATTCATCAGACCGTAGACAGTAGGAAGCCTAGAAAGACCGAGTTTTCTCGGGCGCATGGGGGTGCCTAACCCCTTCCCCATGTGTAACCAGAATCCTTACCCTTTTTCTGGCCCGCATTCGTCATGCATTATCCATTTGGCACGGAGCACGCATTCATTCATCATCTTGTCTTACCTCTTGATTTTCTTGAGGTTCTTCTTGGTTTTCCTTGTCTTTCCATTAAAAGACTAGGTAGTGACTCCTTTCCTTATCCTTTTTGTTTTCCCTTTGGTGTTTCTGAGTCTTCTCTCTTCTTCCAGATTCACCATTTTCGCCGTGACCGTATCGGATCTCCTTGTGTGCTTTCGCACACTGGAGTAGGTTTGGTGAACCGCGCCTAGGGGTTCCACCTGCATGGTCACACATATGTTTTGATTTCGTCATGTTTTCATGACATTTCAATGATGATTTTGCTTGTCCTTCTTGTAAGATGTTCTTCATGCTAATCTATATTCTCATTTGCAAGCATACTTACTTTCCTTCTAGCATAAAATCTGCACCATGTTGCATATATGAGTTGTCTTTATTTTGTTGTTTCTTTACACATAGATCCGTGCCAAGCTTCTAAGTATAAAAGTTATGCAGTAGAGATAACATGACATGTTTGTGTTTTGAGTGGATTTGCTCGTATCATGTTTTATTCCTTTGCACTTTGCATGTTTTCATACATGAATCCATTAACTCATCTTGATTATATGAATAATAAGATGACTTTTGATCATGTGCATCCAATCATGCTTTCAGCTCTTAACAATTGCATAAATCAATCTGCATCACCCATCTCTTTTCTGGGATAGATTCTGGATCAGATTGCAGTCTGATCCAAATTCTTTGGGGTGCACCACTCTGGTGCACCAAACCAGAGCACCATTCAGGCGCACCAAGCAGGTGCACCAGACTGGTCAGAGAGTAGAGCATTCACATGCATGTTTTCAGTTTTAAACCAGATCATTTTCCAATTGTTTTCTCCCCTTGGATATTTAGTCTTGGGCAAGAATTTGCTAGGCTGTTTGCACCTTACTCCTACTTGGAGAGTCTATGCATCAATCCATGATCCAATGTCATGACTGAATCCGGTTTTTTCTCACTTAGCATGAGATAGGTAGGATCTTGTGTGAGGCTACTAGCCCTTGAGCACAAGATTCACAAATCCTTGCATTAGCACACTTACCGAGTTTTATAAAGAGTTTTACGTTGCACACTTTTCCAGAATACATTCTCTTGTGAATTGGCATTGCGTACTTTTCCATTTTCCCTCAGCACATCTTTCTGGCCCACCTAAGAGCATATAGGTGGTGCACCAGACTGGCTCACCAAACAGGCACACTGGCCTGTTTTCAGTAGCACACAGCAGATTTTTTGTGGCTTTAGCATGCTTTTCCCGACTCGATTTGCTTCTAGGTTTTTCTTGGTTTTCTCCCTTGGCATAATAGGAAGGCACAACTCTATTTTCAATCATTCCATGCATTTTAGATTGCATTTGGCATAAAGCAAGGCAAGGATGAAAAATCACTCGAGATTATTAGATCTTTGATCTTATTATGCAATATTCTTGCATCAACAC
>JAMKQA010005169.1:0-29790 GCA_024699735.1 Posidonia australis
GGTTTTTTGTTGGATTTTTAAATGGATTTGATCAAATTTTATTTAATTAAGGTTTTATGGGATTTTGGGTGGATTTTAATTGGATCTTGTGGTTTATGAATTTTATTTGCTAAATTAGGGTTTTATTGGATTTTTAAGGGAATTTTGACTAGGTTAAGTGGGCTGGTGTGGACCTGATTGGGACCTATGTGGGCTAGGGTTTTGGTGGTTGCAACCAGAGCATCAACTGGAGGAGTCTACTGCCAAGTGACTTCAAAATCGGGGTGTCTACACTACCCCTCTTGCCTTTGAATTTTATCCTTGCTGATGGATTCAAGGCCTCCATTTTCCATCATTTTCTAGACTACTGGTCGGAGTCTAGATGGTCTTATCCCAGGTTCGATCTGTTCGAACGAATCTCGGTGCCACCCCTCTTGCCTTTGAATTCCAATCTTGACAAACGGATTCAAGCCCTCTCTTTTCCATCTTTTTCTAGACTTCTGGTTGGAGTCTAGATGGTCCCATCCCAGGTTCAATCCATTTGGACGAATCTCGGTTCCACCCCTCCTAGCATTGAATTTCGATCCAGACAGACGGATTCAAGTCCTCCCTTTTCCATCTATTTCTAGACTACCGGTCGGAGTCTAGATGGTCCCATCCCAGGTTCGATCAATTCGAACAAATCTCGTTGCCACCCCTCTTGCCTCTGAATTTCAATCCTGATGGTTGGATTCAATGCCTCCCTTTTCCATATTTTTCTAGACTACCTAACAGTGTCCAGATGGTCCCATCCCATGTTCGATCTACTTGGACGAATGTCGGTGCCACACCTCTAGCCTTTGAATTCTGATCCTGATAGATGGATTCAAGGCCTCCCTTTTTCCATCTTTTGCAAGACTTCTGGTCGAAGTCTAGGTGGTCCCATCCTAGGTTCGATCCGTTTGAACGAATCTCGGTTCCACCACTCTTGCCTTTTAATTCCGATCCTGACAAATAGATTCAAGGCCTCCCTTTTCTATTCTTTTCTAGACTACCAGTCAGAGTCTAGATGGTCCCATCCCAGGTTCGATCCGTTCGAACGAATCTCGTTGCCACCCCTCATGCCTTTGAATTCCAATCCTGACAATCGGATTCAAGGCCACACTTTTCCATAGTTCTCTAGACTACCTGATGAAGTCTAGATGGTCCCATCCTAGGTTCGATCCATTCAGACGAATCTCGCTACCACCCCTCTTGCCATCGAATTGCGATCCTGACGGACAGATTCTAGGCCTCCCTTTTCCATCTTTTTCTAGACTACCAATCGGAGTCTAGATGGTCCCATCCTAGGTTTGATCCTTTCCGATGAATCTCGGTGCCACCCCTTTAGCCTTTGAATTCTGATCCTAACACATGGATTCATGGCCTCCCTTTTCCATCATTTCTAGTCTACCAGTTGGAGTCTAGATGATTCCATCCTAGGTTCGATCCGTTCAGACGAATCTTGGTGTCACCCCTCTTGCCTTTGAATTCCCATCTTGGCAGACGGATTCAAGGCCCCCCTTTTCCATCTTCTTCTTGACTACTGGATGGAGTCTAGATGGTCCCATCCCATATTCGATCTGGATGGACGAATCTTGGTGCCACCCTCTTGCCTTTGAATTCTGATCCTGACAATCGGATTCAAGGCACTCTTATCCATCTTTTTCTAGACTACCGGTAGGAGTATAGATGGTCCCATCCCAAGTTTGATCTGCTTGGATGAATCTCGGTGCCACCTCTCTTGCCTTTGAATTCCGATCCTGACAGATGGATTCAAGGCCTCCATTTTTCATCTTTTTCTAGACTACCAATCGGAGTCTAGATGGTCCCGTTCTTGGTAAGATCTGTTCGAATGAATCTTAGTGCCACCCCTTTTGCCTCTGAATTCCAATCCTGATTGTCGGATTCAAGGCCTCCCTTCACCATCTTTTTCTAGACTACCGGTTGGAGTCTAGATGCCCCCATCCATGGTTCGATCCATTCAGACGAATCTTGATGCCACCCCTCTTGCCTTTGAATTCCGTTCTTGATAGACGGATTCAAGGCCTTCCGTTTCCTTCTTTTTCTAAACTACCGATCGGTGTCTAGATGGTCCCATCCCAGGTTCGATTCGTTCAGACGAATCTCGGTGTCACCCCTCTTGCCTCTGATTTCCGATCCTAATAGATGGATTCAAGGCGTAACTTTTCCATCTTTTCCTAGACTACTGGTCGAAGTCTAGATGTTTCCATCCCTGGTTCGATCCGTTCGGACGAATCTTGGTGCCACCACTCTTGCCTTTGAATTACGATCCTGATAGATGGAGTCAAGGCCTCCTTTTTCCATCTTCTTCTAGACTATCGGACGGAGTTTAGATGGTCCCATCCCCGATTTGACCCGAACAGACGAATCTCGGTGCCACCCTCTTGCCTTTGAATTCTGATCCTAATTGACGGATTCTAGGAACCCTTTTCCATATTTTTCTAGACTATCAGTCGGAGTCTAGATGGTCCCATCCTAGGTTAGATCCATTCAGATGAATCTCGATGTGACACCACTTGCCTTTGAATTCCGATACCGACAGACGGATTCAAGGCCTCCCGTTTCCATCTTTTTCTAATCAACCGGTCGGAGTCTAGATAGTCCCATCCCAGGTTCGATCCGTTTGAATGAATCTCTTTGCCACCCCTCTTGCATTTGAATTCCAATCTTGACAGTCAAATTCAAGGCCTCCCTTTTCCTTATTTTTCTAGGCTACCTGACGCAGCCTAGATGGTCCCATCCTAGGTTCGATCCAATTGGACGAATCTCATTGCCACCCCTCTTGCCTTTGAATTCTGATCTTGATAGATGGATTCAAGGCCTCCCTTTTCCATCTTTTTCTACACTACCGGTCAGAGTCTAGATGGTTCCATACTAGGTTCAATCCTTTTAGATGAATCTCGGTGCCACCCTTCTGGCCTTTGAATTCTGATCCTGACTAATGGATTCAAGGCCTCCCTTTTCCAACTTTTTATAGACTACCGGACAGAGTCTAGATGGTCCCATCCTTGGTTCGATCCGTTTGGACGAATCTTGGTGCCACCCCATTTGCCTTTGAATTCTGATCCTGACTGACGGAATCAAGGCCTCCCTTTTCCATCTTTTTCTAGACTACCGATCAGACTCTATATGGCCCTATCCCAGGTTCGATCCATTTGGACGAATATCAGTGCCACCCCTCTTGCCATTGAATTTCGATCCTGACAGATGGATTCAAGGCCTTCCTATTCCATCTTTTTCTAGACTACCAGTCGAAATATAGATGGTCTCGTCACAGGTTTGATTCGTTCGGATGAATCTCGGTGCCACCCCTCTTGCCTTTGAATTCCGATCTTGACAGACGGATTCAAGGCCTACCTTTTCCATCTTTTTCTAGACTACCGGTCGGAGTCTAGATGGTCCCATCCTAGGTTTGATTTGTTCGAACGAATCTCGGTTCCACCCCTGTTGCCTTTGAATTCTAATCTTGACAAACGGATTAATGGCCACCCTTTTCCATCTTTTTCTAGACTACCTGTCGTTGTCCAGATGGTTCCATCCCTGGTTCGATCCGTTCAGACGAATCATGGTGCCACCCCTCTTGCCTTTGAATTCCTATCATGACAGACGGATTCAAAGACTCCCTTTTCCATCTTTTTCTAGACTACCTGTTGAAGTCTAGATGGTCCCATCCCAGGATTGTTACGTTCAGACGAATCTCGGTTCCACCCCTCTTGCCTTTGAATTCCGATCCTGGCAGACGGATTCAAGGCCACCCTTTTCCATCTTCCTCTAGACTATCAGATGGAGTGTAGATGGTCCCATTGCAGGTTCAATCTGTTCAGACGTATCTCAATGCCACCTCTCTTGCCTTTGAATTACGATCCTGACAGATAAATTCATGGCCTCCCTTTTCCATCGTTTTCTTGTCTACCGGTCAGAGTCTAGATGGTTCCATCCCTCGTTCGATCTGTTCGGATGAATCTTGGTGCCACCCCTCTTGCCTTTGAATTCTGATCCTGAAAGACAACTTCAAGGCCCCCTTTTTTTCCATCTTCTTCTAGACTACCGGACGGAGTCATTATGGTCCCATCGCAGATTTGATCCGGATGGACGAACCTATGTGCCACCCACATGCCTTCGAAATCTGATCCTGACAAACGAATTCAGGGCAACCATTTCCATCTCCATCTAGTTAATTAAATCCAAAACCCTAATAAAAATCCAAAAACACAAATTAAAATCCAAAACCCTAAAAAACCCTAATTAAAACACACAAAAAACCCTAATTAAAAAAGCAAAACCCTAAAGTTAAAATAATTAAAACCCTAATTCAAAAACTAATTAATTAAACCCTAAAATTAAAAATCAAATTTAAATCACAAAACTCAATTAAAAAACCTAAAAGCAAAACCCTAAACTCCATAAAAATTCCAAAACAAAAATAAAACAAAAACCTAAATTAATTAAAACCGTAATTTAAAACCAATTAATTAAACCTTAACCATAAATTTAATTAAAGTCGTAAAACATAAATAAAAGCCAAAACCTAAAACCCAAAATCCATTTAAAAACCTTAAAACAAAAAAACCAAGCCCTAAGCCCATTCGCAATCTAATAAGCCCAATACATTCTTAAACCAGAAAACCATATAAGTCCAAAAATAATTCCGACGATCCGTGATTCGCCTACGAGATTTCCGGCGATCAGTACCAAGAATTCCAGTGTTGATCCTTGACCCCAGGATCTCCAGACCTTCCACCATGGCCACGTGCTCAATCCTACGGAACTCAGCCCTTGCGGGAGGGGATCGACGGTGTGGATGGGCTTCACCTTGGTTTAAAACTTCGCCGCCGACAGCCTTCGACCGGCCATCTGCTTCCATCCTCTCCAGCGCCTCAATCAACCTAAGAGCAAAACCCAGCACCCCTGGAGAGATCCAGACGACCACCTCCACCCTTTTTTGCTCGTTTTCCTCAGCCCAGAAACCCCCAGACATTGGCAGCCAGAGCGTCGCCGGAGCCCGTAGTTGTCGACTCGTCTCACTGGAGAAGACACCCCGCTCATCAGGTATCCTTCTTCCCCCTCTTTTCCAATTCAGAGCATCCACTATTAGGACTAAAACGTTTCCCAAATGTCTTGGTCGCGATTCGTCGGAGGAATCATCCCTGTCCAGCGTCGCCATCACCGTCACCTTCGATGGTGGGTTCACTAGCACCAGCGAGGCCCTAGGCCTCCCAGGTCTTGGCATAGCTCCAGGCCTTTCCTTCTCCCCTCCCCAATTCCTTCTCCTCCTCCCTGAGATCTTATCACTCAGGGGAGAGCCCTCGAAAGCTTGAAGATGTCACTATTGCTCTATTGTCGACCACCTTCGTCGTGGAATCCCCAGGAACGCTTCGGTCACGCCTGCGTCGAACCAACACCTTCGAGAGCCTCCCCGTGGTCCACCAAGTGTCCCACGACCACCGCTCGAGTGCTCCCTCTGCCGTCACGATCGTCGCTGGAGTCTGGGATGGGTGGTGCACCTCAGGCCACCACAGCCATGCCCGATGCCCCGAAGAGCTCCGCCGTGTCTCCTCCAAGCTCCCCGGACTGTCCGTTCGACTCTTGGACACCTCTTGGCCATCCATGTTTTCTTTATAATTAAGTCCTGAATATTTGCATTTGGCCCCTGAAATTTTTTAAAATGAATTTTCTCTGTGAAATTTGTATTTTGGACCCTAAAGGATTTTAAAATCACACTAACCGTCATTGAAATTGAATTTTTATCACATTTAAGTCCTGAGCTTTTGCAATAAGCCCTAGAGTTTTCAAAAATGAGTTTTTCTTGGAAATTTTGCATATTAACCTTGAGAAATTGCATAATTACAATGACTAGTATAAAAGCCCAATTTTTATCACATTAAGGCCTTGAAATATTGCATATAAGTTCTTGGATTCACATCAAACAATCCCTGGGCATAGGAAATTTGCATCTAGATCCTTAGATTAGTTTTAAATTCATCATTTAGGGTTTTAAATGTTTTCTTGCATATTTTTGATATTTTTCATTCATTTCATTTCACATTTTGCATTTAATCATAGATTCCATTTAAAAATCATGTTTCCAGTGAGAATTGATCTTTAGCCTCACATTTTTGTCACATTCGCACTTATGTGAGAATTTTGCACTTTAGACCTTGAGTTTTTAGGAAATTACCTAAGTGCAATTTTCACACATCTCAATGCCACATTCACATTTGATCTATCATCTGCATGTTATAGTAGAAGTCATGAATACATTTTTGATCCGAATTCTCATCCTTTTGTGAATTTTGCATTTTGATCCTCTTGTTTGTCCTTCACCGTGTTTACATCTTTTTGTAGTTCTTTTAAAATTTTATTCTTTTCAAATTTTCGTACAATAACATCTTGTGGACATTTGACACACAGTTTGACATGACTTAGTTCATGCATCATCCCCATACATGCATTTATCACATTTGGCCATCCAATTGACCAAATTGCCCCTAGGCAACCAAGTCATGCACCTGCATGTTAGTCTTCGCAGTCAGTCTTGCATAATCCTTGTCCAAGTCGTCCCTTAGCAGTTTTTACACATTTAAGCACTTATTTATCCATTTCATATGGTTTTCATCACATTTGCGCATCAGTCCTTCCTTTCTAAGTGAGTTTGCATCTAATGTGTTTCTTTCTTGGATTTTTTCTCCACTTTTTTTTTGAAGTTCCTCACCCTACATTCGATTTGATATGGATTTCATCACCAGAGAGCATACATGAACTGACCGAAGGGCCCACATTGGCCCATTTGCGAGTTATTTCTCCCCTTTGATTTTTACGACTTTTTTCATGATTCTGAGGACTTAGGTTGATCACACTTTTTACTTTTTTGATATCAGTTTGGTTTTCCAGAACATTCTATCCAAAAACACCATCATTTTATGTGATTTTCTTCACATGTCGTTGTTTGTCTGTTTTATGTGGGTTTCTTCGTAATTTTCCCATTCTGATCTCCATGGTGTTTTCTACGCTTCTAATAATTTGGGTCTATTGTATTTTTTATACCTTTGACACTGGTGTGATTTTCTGAGTCATTCCTTGCAAAAAAAATCGTCATTTTATGTGAATTACTTCACATGTCCAAGTTTGCCTATTTTACGTGGACTTCGTTGCAATTTTTTCACCCAGATTTATGCAATGTTTTTCATAGTTCTGCTGACCTAAGTTGCTTGCATTATTTATTTTCTTGAGGCCTGTGTGGTTTTTTGAGCCTTTCTCACTAAAAACCTTGTCATTTCATGTGATTTCTTTTGTTGTGTCGTATTCTGCGATTTCGTCATTTCATGTGGATTTCCTCACAGTTTTCGCATACCATCATGCACATCCATCCAGTCTTGTCATGGCATTCATATTAGCATGTTTAGAGCATGATCTAGGCTTAGCAAGCATTCATCTAGCCTTTAGCAAGTGATTTAGACTAGAAAGAGCGAGTTTCTCAGGTGTACGAGGTTATCTAGCACCTTCCTCGTGTGTAATAGGAATCCTTTCCCATCCTCTGGTTAGCTGACATTTGGCCTTCACATTTGCATCTCATGCATTCGATCTTTCATAGTTTTCCTTGTCTTTCCCTTAAAAGACTAGGAGGTGACTCCTTTTCTCTTTTGTTTTATCCCATCTCACTCCTTCGCCATCTTGGCATGGCTGTGATCTCCTCCCTCTTGTGTGACTCCACGCCGGACCCCTGAGTTGGCATGGTCAAAGAACTAGCGACTCCGCATGGGACACCAGATTCTGACTTTCAGGTTAGTCTTTTTTGCTTGCTTTAGCTTCACATGCTTGTTTGTTTGCTTGGTTGGTGATTGTTTGCTTACTTAGCATGCCTTTCATACTTTCTTTCACTCATTTGCTCTGTCACTGCACACATATGCTATATATCTTGCCTTTTGATGTGATGAATGTTTTCTTTTCACAATCATGATGCCATGACACTTGCACATGCCATGATCATGCCTTTTCCTTGTTGTTTACTTACTTGCTAGCCTTACTTGTGTGTTTTCTTCCCCTCTCGTAATTAACATGCCTAGGAGAGTAGATATGTTTTTGTTTCCCCCTTCTGGTTAAAATAAAACACACAAACTCAGAGAACAATTAATAAGGCAAAACTAGAGACCAAATTGAACTCTTTCCCCCTGGTCAATAAAATGCAAGTAAAAGAACACAAAAGCATATTGCATGATTGATCATATAAGACATGCACCTTCTCCCCTGAGTCCACCTACAGTTCGCGAAGGGAAATTCTAGTAGCTTGTTCTATAGCTTTGGCGTAGGAAGTGTTGCTAGTTTGTCCCCCTGTTGTCCGGGGTTGTGTCGGTGTTAGTAGATGGTACAGCTCCATGCTACTGCAGGAGATGAGGCCACCAACGCACCACCCATTTACCACCTACGCTTTGGCCAGAATTCCCCTCCTGCCTTCACTCACTTTGCAAGTGCAGGGATTCTCGGTCTAGGTCAGGGTCTGGACACAACAGTGCTACAGCAAGACACACTGTCAAACAAAGTTGAGTGGGTAGACTAGGAGGATTACCATTCGGAGGAGAATGCCAAGACAATTTCGGTCCTCACCACAACAGTTATGACTTCAACTATAGCAGTTCCAGCCTCAACTACAGTAGTTTCAACTTTAATCACAGAAGTTTCAATCCCAACCACAGCGGATACGGTTCCGACCACAGTAACTCCAGCTCCAATTGCAGCAGTTTCAGCTCCAACCACAGTAGTCCTAGTTCCAACTACCACACCAGGTACAACATCAGTCAATCACAATAGTTTCAGTTACAACATCAGTCCCCGTGGCAGCCCTAGTAGTCGTTTTAGCCCCCATTACAGTCACAACCCTAGAGACAACAATTTTAGATTCATCTACAATGCCAGCTGCAGTTCCTATCACAGTGCCTACCCAAATTCAGTTGTCGGCTTGGAGTACTGACCCTTGCATGAGCGATGACCACGAGTCTGCATACTATGTGGTTCTAGCCTCCGATGAGAACAAAAGAGCGGTCGAAGAGACACAGATCGATGAGATGCTTCAAGACATGGAAGTTCTGTTCCAAGAACAGCTCGCCGCGCTAGCAGAAGACACCATGGAAGAAATGAGGTGTCGGAAAGGCAAAGTAGCAATGGTTGAAGCAGTCACTCCCTCGCCATAGGAAACTCAGGACCATTCCGCTGGCATGGCTCTGATGGACCAGATGGAGCAATCAGAGCCGGTCAACTCATGCTACCGGTGACATGGAGTCGTATCCTTGCCTTGCAAAGCTTTGCATCATCCTTTCATGTTTTTTCTCTGCACTTGTTATGCACGCATTGCATCTTAACACAAAAGCATCAAAAGAAAAATTCATGCACGCACGCGTTAATGGCATATGCATAGGCATTTTGCTTGGTGATGAAAGTCGGATAAGCTTGCCTATTAGGAAAAGGGATCCATTCCTCCTCAGTCAATATTACATGGACAACCCAGCAAGTGAAGGAGCCACCACTCATCAAGAACAAGGTGACAAATCCAAACGCCCCGAAGGACCTACACCTCCAGAGGGAGATAAAATGTTAGGATGTGAGTGAGTGTGCGAGTAAAAAAAAAAAAAAACATCATGGATAAGGGCAATAAAAGAAAGGAGAGGATAGAAGGCACAGACAGAAGTTGGCCCTAAGAGAAGGAGGTGAGTGGAATAACTTTATCCCTATCACATACCTTGGAGAGGAGTCGAAGTATTTACCTAAAAAGGGTCCCCATAGCCCAAGGGATTAGCCTCCCCTCACTCACTATCAAAGTAGCCTCATGACCAGCCTTGGTACCCATTACCTCCAAGCAAGGGGCAAAGTGAATCCACAAGCCTATGAGGGAGTAAAAGAAAAAGCATAATTGAAAAAGTAGGTGTAGGGCCTTAGAGAGTTTGGTGCGAAGCCTGTTCCACCACACAGCCCAACTAAAGTACTAGCTCACCCTTTCCAGAGCGCCACCCACAATCCAGGATATCTAGGCAGTGTCGAGTGAGTTGGACATTCCCTCCTTCCTAACAACAAGCATTAGAAGCTTTCCAAAAGCTGAGGGCAAACAAAATAGCAAGGCAATAAAAATGGCATCATTCATGCATAACTCATGACCATTCATCTCATCCGCTTTGCAAGGCACCTCCTCATTCTTGAACCAGGGGCATGCTAGCTACCTTTTGGTTGAGAATTTAGCAAAGGATGCTCAAATTGGGGGCATGCCAACTGCCTTATGGAAGAACCTTTCGTTCCAAACCAAGGGCATGTCAGCTGCCTTTCGGTAAGGCACATGCAAATCCGCTGCAACACACTCTCGACCAAGGGCATGTCAACTGCTCCAATGGTTGAAAATCCCATAATCTACCTAGGATCATGCCAGTTACCTCGTGTGTGGATGCACTGAGCCGGAACATTGGCCACATACATGTTCATGACCATACTTATCCAAGAGTTTACTGTCAAATCAGAGGGTGCAACCGCTATCTTTCAGAGGAGGATGAGCAATTTTCAAAATGATCAAATGCAGAGAGCGTGCCTCTCTTCAAACGTTCCTGCAAGTAAACCATCCACCAAACAACACAGCAACAAGCACGGGATTCCTGAGGATGTGGCCGAAGTTGAGAAACCCGATTGATCTGTGGAGCCGCTCTGAGCCATACACTATTTCCCGAAGTCAAAGGCTCTAAAAGATCTAGAGATGACACAGACTCCTGACATTCATGCTCTGCTATTTGATTCATTGCATGTTGAAACAGTCTAACCATGGTTGCCCTTTTGCCAACTTGTCCAGATGCTTGTGATTGAAGTGGAAATCGCCATTGCAACAACGAGTGCATAACCGGTTCAAACTACTGCCATTTTTTGCCTGTTGACTTGGTGCTGGGGACTACCCGGCTAATAGTTGAGAATATCATTTTGATGCCTCGACCTAGACAAATGAAGTTGGCATTGACTTTTGTACCAGGTAAGGTGCAATCCGGTGATTCCCCATTTTGACCTTCCTCCACTCGGACGAAGTCGTACCGGCTTGCCGCTCTAGGTGTGCGGAATCCAATCTATCCTTGTTAGACTTGCTCTATGACGGACAAGTCCCATATTTCCAGCTTCTTCTAGGCCTCGAGCGAGGTCTAGATGGTCCCATCCTAGATTTGCTCTGGGCGGACGAATCTCAGTGCCATTCTTGTTGGACTTGCTCCATAACAAACGAGTCCCATATTTCCAACTTCTTCAAGGCCTCGCGTGAGGTCTAAATGGTCCCATCCCAGATTCACTCCAGGCAGATGAATCTCTGTGCCATCCTTGTTGGACTTGCTCCGTGACAGTAGGTCTGTCAACTTATCATGCTTTGACCATTAGTTTGCAAGTTGGGTAGTTTTACCGAATGCCCCTTTTCTTAGGTTGATACCCTGAACTATCCGGTTGACAACCGTCACCCTGTCAAGAGCAAGCTGATACCCCGAACTATTCTATTGACATTCGTCATCAGTCTATCCCTTGGTTGGCAATTCTGACATCTTGCCAAGCATTCTCCTGGGCTGGAAGGTCCATCATTTGCCAAGTTTCCTCCCTATCATGCGACAAGCTCGACAGCCTTGTCTAGGCATCGCTTGGCGCGATTCGGGAAATCTCTTATGCTCCCCTCCGAGAGCTGAGCTACCCACTCGTTATCAGCATCACCCAGCATTAGGGTCATCCTTTGCATCAGCATCATGCATGGGCCACCAGTCATGACTTTTCGGTGCATTCGCCGAATAAGTGGCTCACGGCCCCACATCAAATACCACTCTCCCGCGGACTCAGGTGGGGTGTCCTGTCAACCCTGAGCATCGGTCTCGATTACCTCGACCTCGCTCAGGGAGGGGCATCTGTAGAAACCTCGATTTTGCAGTCACTTGGCAGCAGACTCCTCTAAATGACGCTCTGGTTGCGACCATCAACACCCTAGCCCACTTAAACCCAAACAAGCCCAAGTAGGCCCACACGAGTCCGCTCTGACCTAATTAAAATTAAAACCAAACAAAACACATTTAAAACATTTGAAACGCAAAATTAATCAAGTAAAAGCCCTAATTCAAGACAAAATTAAATAAAATCCACTTAAAATCCGATTAATCAAACAAAAACCCGGATCCAAGTCAAAATTAAATGAAACCCACTTGAAATCCAATTAATCAAACAAAAACCCAAATTCAAGTGAAAATTAAGAAAAATCATTTAAAACCAAACAAATTAAACTTAAAAGCCTAATTAAAATCCAAGAAATCCTCATTAAACTAAAAACCCTAATTAAAATCCAAAAAAATCTAAATTAAAATCCAAAACCCTAATTAAAATCCAAAAACCCTAATTAAAACATAACAACCCTAATTAAACTCAAAATCCTAGTTAATTAAAACACAAAAAAACCCTAATTAAACCCAAAATCCTAGTTAAAAAAGCAAAACAATAAAGTTAAAATAATTAAAACCCTAATTCAAAACTAATTAATTAAACCCTAAATCCCAAAATTAAAAATCAAATTTAAATCACAAAACCTAATTAAAAAACCTAAAAGCGGAACCCTAAACTCCATAAAAATTCCAAAACAAAAACCTAAAATAATTAAATCCCTAATTTGATACCAATTAATTAAACCATAATCAAAAATTTAATTAAAGTCATAAAACATAAATAAAAGCCAAAACCTAAAACCCAAAATCCATTTAAAAACCATAAAACAAAAAAAAACAAAAAAACCAAATGCTAAGCCCATTCGCAGCCCAATAAGCCCAATACATTCTTAAACCAGAAAACCTTATAAGTCCAAACATAATTCTGGCGGTGGTTCCAGTGGTCCCTGATTCGCCGACGAGATTTCCGACGATCAATACCTAGAATTCCAACACTGATCCATGACCCCGTGAACTCCATACCTTCCACCTTGGCCGTGCACTCAATCCTACGGTGCTCAACCCTTGCGGGAGGGGATCGACGACGTGGAAGGGATTCACCAGGGTTTAAAACTTTGCTGTCGACAGCCTTCGAACGACCATCTACTTCTGGCCTCTCCAGTGCCTCAATCGACCCCAGAGTAAAACCCAGCACCCCTGGAGAGATCCAAACGACATCCTCCACCCTTTTCTTCTCCTTTTCCTCAGCTTAGAAACCCCATGACATTGGTAGCCAGAGCGCCACTGGAGCACGCCGTCGTCGACCCATCTCGCCGGAGAAGACACCCCACTCATCAGGTATCCTTCTTCCCCCTCTTTTCCAATTCAAAGCATCCCCCATTAGGTCTAGAACGTTTCCTAAGTGTGTTGGTCGTGATTCGCTGGAGGAATCATCCCTACCGCCAACGCCGTCGCCTCCGATGGTGGGTTCACCACCAACGGCGAGGCCCCAAGCTTCCCAGGTCTTGGCATAGCCCAAGGCCTTTCCTTCTCCCCTCCCCTATTCCTTCTCTTCCCTGAGATCTTATCACTAAATGGAGGGCCCTCGAACGCTTGAAGATGTCATTGTTGCTCCATCGTCGACCGCCTCCGTCGTGGAATCCCCTAGGATGCTCCGGTCATGCTCGCGTCGAACCAACACCTCTGAGAGCCTCCCCGTGGTCCACCAAGTGTCCCACGACCACCGCTCGAGTGCTCCCTCCGCTGCAACACCGTTTCCACCACCGTCATGATCGTTGCTGGAGTCTGGGATGGGTGGTGCACCTCAGGCCACCACAGCCATGCCCGATGCCCCGAAGAGCTCCGCCGTGTCTCCTCCAAGCTCCTCGGACCCTCCGTTCGCCTCTTGGACACTTGTGGAACTGCTGTCTGAGGAGCTCGCCGTCGCCGAAGAAGAACGATCGGGGCACCGTTGACCTGCCGTTTCATCCACTAGATGGATCATCAGCGCCAGTAGGTCTCTCCCTTTCCTCCTCTTTTTGCTTTCTTCACCCTTTGATGAGGGATTGTTCGCCGGGGAGGTCTTGGATGGCCTCCCCAGTCCTCTACCGTCGGTGATCATTGAATGACTGGTGGTCACTGTCTTTTTTGTATTTCGTATTTTTTCTTTTACTTTTTTTATTTCCCTTTAGTTTTAGGCAGTTTGCTTTTGAGTCCATTTTTATTATTGTTGAGTCCTTTTGTTTATGTTCAAGCCCCAAGTATTTTAAATAATCCTTTAGTTTCTTTATTATTATTGTAAATATTGCATGCTTTACCCTATTGCATTTTAATTTCATTATTATTTCTATGAGTTCATGTTTTCTCACAATTAAACCCCAACATCCATGTTTTCGTTATAATTAAGTCTTGAATATTTGCATTTGGCCCATGGAATTTTTTAAAATGAATTTTCTCTATGAAATTTGTATTCTGGACCTTGAAGGATTTTAAAATCACATTGACCATCATTGAAATTGAATTTTTATCACATTTAAGTCCTAAGCTTTGGCAATAGCCCTAGAGTTTTCAAAAATGAGTTTCTTCTTGGAAATTTTGCATATTAACCTTGAGAAATTGCATAATTACACTGACCAGTATAAATGCCCAATTTTTATCACATTAAGGCCCTAAAATTTTGCATATAAGTCCCTAGATTCACATCGAACAATCCCTAGGCATAGGAAATTTGCATATAGACCCTTAGATTAGTTTTAAATCCATCATTTAGGGTTTTAAATGTTTTCTTGCATATTTTTGATATTTTTCACTCATTTCATTTCACATTTTGCATTTAATCATAGATTCCATTTAAAAAACATGTTTTCACTAAGAATTGATCTTTAGCCTCACATTTTAATCACATTCGCACTTATATGTGAATTTTGCACTTTTGACCCTAAGTTTTTAGGAAATTACCCAAGTGCAATTTTCACACATCTCAGTGCCATATTCACATTTGATCTATCATCAGCATGTTAGAATAGAAGTCATGAATACATTTTTGATCCGAATTCTCATCCTTTTGTGAATTTTGCATTTCGATTCTCGTGTTTGTCCTTTACTGTGATTACATCTTTTTGTAGTTTTTTTAAAATCTTATTCTTTTCACATTTTCTCACAATAACATCTTCTGGACATTTGAGACACATTTTGACATGACAGATCATACATCATCTCCATACATGCATTAATCACATTTGGCCATTAAAATGACCAAATTGCCCCTAGGCCACCAATTCATGCACCTACATGTTAGTCTTCGCACTTAGTCTTTCATAATCCTTGTCCAAGTCCTCCCTTAGCATTTTTTATAGATTTAAGCACTTATTCATCCATTTTATATGGTTTTCATCACATTTGCGCATTAGTCCCTCCTTTTTAAGTGAGTTTGCATCTCATGTGTTTCTTTCTTGGATTTTTCTCCACTTTGTTTTTGAAGTTTCTTGCCCTATATTCGATTTGATTCTCGTTAATCCTACATTTCAGATTTTTTGATTTGATTTGGATATCATCACCCGAGGGCGTACACGAATTGACCAAAAGGCCCACATTGGCCCATTATTTCTCCACGTTGATTTTCACGAGTTTTTTCACGTTCTCGAGGACTTAGGTTGATCCCACTTTTTACCTTTTTGATATCAGTTCTGTTTTCCCGAACATTCTGTCCAAAAGTACCATCATTTTATGTGATTTTCTTCACATGTCGTCATTTGTCTGTTTTATGTGGGTTTCTTCGCAATTTTCCCATTCAAATCTCCATGGTGTTTTCTACGCTTCTAATAATTTGGGTCTGTTGTATTTTTGACCCCTTTGACATTGGTGTGATTTTTTGAGTCATTCTTTGCAAAACCATCATCATTTTATGTGAATTACTTGACATGTTCAAGTTTGCCCAGTTTACGTGGACTTCTTTGCAAATTTCCACCCAGATTTCCATAATGTTTTTCATGGTTCTGCTGACCTAAGTTGTTTGCATTATTTGTTTTCTTGAGGCTTGTGTGGTTTTCTAAGCCTTTCTCACTAAAAACCTCGTCATTTCATGTGATTTCCTTTATCGTGTCGTATTTTGCGATTTCGTCATTTCATGTGGATTTCCTCGCAGTTTTTGCATACCATCATGCACATTCATCCAATCTTGTCATGACATTCATATTAGCATGTTTAGAGCATGATCTTGGCTTTGCAAGCATTCATCTAGCCTTTAGCAAGCGATTTAGACTAGAAAGACTGAGTTTCTCGAGTGTACAAGGGTGCCTAACACCTTCCTCGTGCGTAATAGAAATCCTTACTCATCCTCTGATTAACAAACATCTGGCTTTCGCATTTGCATCTCATGCACTCAATCTTCCATGGTTTTCCTCGTCTTTCCCTTAAAAGACTAGGTGGCGACTCCTTTTCTCTTTTGTTTTATCCCATCTCTTGCCTTTGCCATCTTGGCATCGCTGTGATCTCCTCCCTCTGGTGCGACTCCACGCTAGACCCCTACGTTAGCATGGTCACACCTGGATTACCCCTAGGAAGGAAGTCGGCTTTAGTTGCGCTTTGGAGGGAAAAACAGTAATTGTGCTTGTTGTTGGCTCTATGGCACAGAAACCTGTATCCTTGCTAAGATGCACGTGAAACACCCTTTGAAAGGACCTAACGGAGGTTTCAATCTCCTTTGGCCTTGTTTATGAGTTTTGCAAAAGATTAGGACTTATTCACAATTTTCCAAAACTTGAGGACTTTATTGCAAATTTCCCTGATATGACAAATTTCTGTTGTATTGCTGCTGAGCTATAAATTTCGAAGTTCTGCTCAGTATTTGCAAATTTCTACCTCAAACATAACTTCCCACACCCTTTGTGGGCTATTCTGCAAATTTCATAATCTTAGGGGGTTTTCTGCAAATTACCTATCTGATGAACTTTTTTGAAGACCTTGTGCTTGCTTTTCTTAACATTTTGCATTTTGCTCTTTAGATGCAAGCTGTACAGTGTTGGGGGCCGAAACACAATTTTCATGGCCATTTTGCATTTTGGACCATGGACATTAAACTATTTGCACTGCTGGTACATGACGGGGCCCACTGAATAACTGCCAAATCATATGTTGTATTTCATCTTGTTGTTTGAGACTACAACCGGATTGTGCTTCATGGCCTTTTCCATTTCTTTATCTTTTGTAATCTTCTCCCTTCTTTCTTTATTTTCCTTTACACATACTTAATTCATTACTTACTTCCCCATTTATTTTCTTCTCCTCCATTTCATTCGTGCCCTTTCTTCTTTCTCTTCATTTCTCTTCCCCAACACAGACGAAACCCATCTCACTCTCTCCATTTCTCCACCTCTTCTCCCCAACGAAACCCCATTTTCTCCCTCTCTTCTCCTCAAGACCGGCGGTGGTGGACCTTGGTGGTGCGCCAGCTAGGTGCTCAGATCCAGTGCGGCAGCTAGGCTCACCGACTAGGTGCAGCGGCGACTATACTTAGTGGCGGCGATGGACCGGACTCTCCGAGATTGATTGAAAGGGGGTTCGCCAGTGGAGGTATCTCCGATCTCCCCTTTTGTGTATTTTTTGCTTGGGCTTGCTTCTTGTTTGGACGGCTGACAGGTTGATGGGTTCCAACGGCTATGGGTGGCTTCGGCAGTTTGTGGTTTGTGGGGTGTGGCACGCATGGTGGTTACTCTGGTGGTGGGTTCCGGTAGGTGGCGATTGTGGAGGTGGAACGGACTATGGTAAGGTGGTTTGGGTATTCCAGCGGGTGGCGCTGTGGGGCTAAGGCAATGATGGTGATCGACGGGTTTTGGTGGTGTGTGACCAGTCGTGGGTTGGCCATGGTGGTCAATGGGTGTTGTAATGTGGTGGGGGAGTGTGGTCCGTGAGGTAGTGGTGGGTGTTTGGGCAGGTTGGCCGTGGGTGCTGTGCGTAGGGTGGTCACTGGCGGTGTGATAGTGACAGTGAAGGTAG
This sequence comes from Posidonia australis, assembly GCA_024699735.1. Classification (NCBI taxonomy): domain Eukaryota; kingdom Viridiplantae; phylum Streptophyta; class Magnoliopsida; order Alismatales; family Posidoniaceae; genus Posidonia; species Posidonia australis. Next base: position 17,913 of record JAMKQA010005169.1, read on the forward strand.
AGTGGTAGGCTACGGGGGTGATATTGTTATGCAACAAGGAAAATAAATTTATATCTTGCACCCATGAACTAACCTTGAATTACATGCCATTTATGCCATCGAATAAAAGCATAGACTGAAAGTATGTTTCTTCCCCTATATGCTTGAACATATATATGCTATTTGTGCCATTCTGAGCTAATTGGGATATGATTCTGCCCTTGAACTAATTCATGAATAGCCCTGTTCTTTCAAATGATTTTGTCAACTCTTTTTCATTTCCCATCCTTGTCATTGTTATGCGTGAATCTTCTTTATTTATCAAACCATACTTAGGCAACAATAATAATGCTCAATAGCAAAAGTGAGATAAAGATACACAGCAAAGTACTGAATGCCCATGTTTTTTAGATAACAAAGGAGTCACCTTGCTTTGTAACCCCAATAATAATAATACTCAAAAAAAAGGGCCATGACTGGACTTCTACATTTTCATGCAACTACCATTTATTTTTTCAATAATGGATGCCATTTTACAATATTGGGCTATATTTGCATCCCATTTAATCTGTATTTTTGTAATAAGAATTGTTGCTACTAAAACGCTTAACCACATGCTAATGCTTCGTCTATGCACATCACACTCTTTTATTCTGCCATTGATTGCACTTTTATAAATATACATGATAAACAACATTTATACTACCATGTTTTACCTTGAGGCTTGTGCTTGGTATACTACATTTATTTTGCTTGACTTTGCTGTTTAGATCCTTGTTTGACCCTTGCCTCCCTATAGGATGACCCAGTTCCCAAGGGGGAGAGCCCACAACTTCTCCAGGACACACCTTCTAGTTCTCACCCACGGTGGCGGGGCAGCTCTTCGAGGTCTCGAGCTTCTAGTAGCTCGACACCTGCTATCCCCGTCGAGGTAAGCAGAGTTGGAATAACTTGTGCCTGTGATATAAATTTGCCATCTTTATTAACAAATGCGCTTTCAGGAGTCTGGCAACATCGTAGGGCGACTACTTAGCGGCGATCACATTTGTGAGAGCCTAGATTTCGAGGTAACTAATTTTATTCCTCCTTTAGCATGTCTTGGCTCTAACACTATTGCTTTCCTAATCCTATATTTATTTTGCCATTGCAGTTTCAGGTTGGCGATGCTAACCGGATAAAGCGGTGTCATTGGGCTCCCATGCTTGATCATTTCCACTGCTTACTCGAGTTTCTACAGGATTTCTTGCTCCACCGGTCCGCTTTTAGTGGTTTACTTCGCATTCCAGCTATTCATGGACATTACAACTTATTCCGTGCCATGGTGGAGAGATGGAGGTTTAAGACGCATACCTTGCACTTTCCGTTCGAAGAGTTGACTGTACTACTTGACTAGTGGGCCTTGCTGACGGGCCTTCCATTCGGCAATGAGCCGATCATTGGCAAGACTACACATGGGATGCTCCTGGCTCTTGCACACCTGGGTTCTGTTCCTCCAAAGCCACCTAAGGGGAAACACATGATCACAGTGGGATGGCTGCGAGAGTGGGACCAGTTCTGGCCCAACTTGGAGCCAGGCAACGACAAGGCCGACTTCATACTCAGGCATTTGTTGCTGGATCTGCTAGCCATGATTTTCTACGACTCTTTAGCTTACTGCATTCACGCAGATTGGCTAGCATATCTGACCATCTTGGAGTACCTAGACCATTATGACTGGGCCGGGGCTAGCTACACCTGGCTGATCTGCAGGCTAGATAATGTAGCTAGGCTGGGTCATTAGTCTCATGTAGGACTATACCCCTTGCTCACTGTAAGTATTAGTGAAATTTTATTTTCTTTTTGCAAAATTTTCTTCTTGATAATAACTAATAATTAACTTTCCTTCTGCTTGCTTTTGCTAGTATTGGGCTATGGAGCATATTACACGGGGGCACTGCTTTGGTTGCCTCCGCGATGAGCTTCTCCCTCTCCCTCGCTAGTGGGTCGAGCCTGACCATCGGGCTGCTGCGGGGGTTTATAGCTACGAGTCCTACTGATATCTGCTAGATTTGGTAGAGCTCGAGGACGTAAGTTTTATGTTTTGGAATTTTATTTTCTGCATATCCATATTTGACTACATTGCTTATAATTGTCTTTTTCGCAAACAGGTGCACCTGCACCCATTTTCAAGATATGATGGCTTCAACTGGGTACCCCCGAACTCTGGCCGTGTTTTGAGAGACAAGCAGGTGAAGTTCTACTGTATGAAGAAGTCGGACTACTTCTTCCCAGGGCGCGTGAGGCACCAATTCCTGAATGAATTTTGCATTCCTGCTCCTCCTCTTTCAAACATGGATATTTCGGTCCCCTCTTGTGCTGCTGCTAGGAGTCGGTACGCTGCTGCTATGGCTTCTCAAGATAGTCACATTCTTTGAGAAGTCAACTATACTAATTATTTAGCTTAGTATAGATGGGTCGGGAAGCCCTACCTTTTTTAGGAGGCCTTGTGCGATAGTCAGCGTGGAATGTGGTATGCCTCCAACTGGGCCAAGGTAAATTCATGTACTTTCTGCTTGAATAATTTTTCTCCGAATAGAAGGTTTAATTTGATACTTGTCTTACTTCCATAGGGCTTCGAGGAGCAGTTTGCCTCCTTCTACGAGGACATTAGGCGGAAATGAGTATGTCACCCTTATTTTACTTATAAATCATCTTATTTTCATCATAAATTCACTTGACACACTTGCAAATTCGTGTAGGTACTGCAGTGGCGGAATATCATACAGGTAATTTTCCCGACTTTCCTTTAACAGCATATTTTGACACTGTTGCAAATCTGACACTCTTTTTGAGAATCCTTCAGCAGGACTACCCAGCTAACGAGGTGAATGTAGCCAGCAATGGAGAATTCACCTTGGAAGTATCTAAGGAGGACCTTTCTGACACAGAGGTTTCACAGAGGGTCCTAAGCTCTTTTGCTCATTCCAGTCTGCTGCTGCCTAGTACTTGCATTGGATCACTCGTCGAGGGGCCCGACTGTTAGCCAAGAGTTTTCAGGAGGGATCTTCTGACGAGGAGGAGTCCGACGAGTAGTAGCTGTTTTTTTTTCTTTTCTAGTTCAGTCTCTTCCTTTTTGCCACTCTTTGTACAAATGATGCAAATTGTATTCTAAAAAATGTAACTTGTGTTTTAAAAGTACATGAATGCAAATCTGACTTTGGAGTGCAACCTCCTTCTTGGGTACTTGTCTCTATGTGTAAAATGTATGTTTTCATGTAGGTTTTATGAAATGGTGCTGATTTAGGCGAGCTTAATATTTTAGGGGAGGTTCTGCCTACTGTCAACCAGATGGTGTGCCAGCTATGTGCGCCACCTTGGTGCGCCTGGTTGGTGCACCTCCTTGGTGTGCCTGGTTGGTGCACCTCCTTGGTGCGCCTGGTTGGTGCACCACCTTGGTGCTCCCAACAAAAAATGCCTGCTTGCTTTCCTTTTCTGCTGTGATCCCTTTCTTTTTCCTATATTACTTCGTATTCCCCAAATCTGCCGCATCTTCTACAATAAAAACCACTCACAAGCCCTCAATCTTCCGTGAAGCTTCATTTTTACTTTTCTGGTATCAGTTACGCTCTTTCTTCCATTGCAATGGTATGTGATCTCGCCCATTTTCTTTGATGTGATATAGAAAACATGATTTTCCTTAAGATGATTCTTTACATATGCATAGATCCACATGTCTCTTCTTCCATTTGATCTTTGTTATTCATATTCCTTCATATCTTGCTACGGGGAAGAAACTACATACATCGATTTTATCAGATCATATGAAGGGATGTTATGATTTTCCCTTATTCTTGGGCTTTGTATACATTTCTCATGTTTTGCAAAAGGGAAAAGGCTACATTGGCTGATTTTCCATCATGCCTCAGATTTGCAAAAGAAAAAAAAAATCATATCTGATGATTTCCCAATCTTCGAACATGCACATTTTTCATATCATGCAAAGGGAAGTACTGCATGTTCTAGTTTCCATTTTCTTTTGCAGTTTTATGATCTCATTTGATCTTCCCCACCATGAGAAATTACTTTTCAAACTCACTTTTTGTTTACCCTAGACTTGATTCTGCATTATTCTTGCCATATCTTGACCCAACACCATTACCGTAGGGATATCCAACCATGGTGACATCGAAATACTACTCTGATGCTCTACAAGCATGGATTGATGCATTAGCTGGTGAGGATCGCGAGCAACTATGGGTTTGGGGCATATCCTCCTCGTTATTGAATATTGCCAAGATGGAGGTGAAGTGGCACTTGTTATGTGCTGCAGCTAGATTCTGGAAATCCATTTTCCATGTATTCTGCTTTAGGCAAACAGAACTTTCTCTCACCTTGGAAGAAACCTGACAGATCTGTGGCCAGTCGCCATACATGTCACTGCCTGTCTTCATGCACCGTGATAGCTATACTTCTATTTTAAATCAACTAACAAGCTTGTCTCGAAGCACTTGCGAGAAAAGCCTCATCTACAAAGATGGGTTAGCTGCAATACTATGCTTGGATTATTTTGACAAGATTGCAGCAACCGTGCGTCATCAGGTAACTTATGGCTCCATCGTTTTGTAGTACACTTTCTTGGGGAGCTCATCTTCAGCCATGGCCGAATGACAGTTTCTATTGAGGTGGTAGAAATAGCGTTGGCCATGATCACCTGCCAAATTGATCTTGCCCCCTTCTTCTGGCAAAGACCTATGTTGGCTTGGACCGGGCCTTGAAGCATTCCAGGCATTTCAATGGTTACGGTGCTTTAGTGCAAGTAAGTTAACAATGTTACTTCAATGATTTGCTGTGCTTATTTAACTGTTCTCTGTTTTCCTTGACAGGCTTGGCTTACTGCCGACATGGGGGTGGAAGCCCTACGCCCTAAACATTTTGTCTTCAATTCCTACAGTCGCACCAATCATTCACACACCCTTCCGGGAGTGCACGAGCTATGCGAAAGACTACAAAATCTTACCAAGGACACTGTAGTTTGGCGCATTCTGTTAACAACATCGAAGCCCTTCATTGTCTTCTTTAATGATAACGACATGCGACTAGTTGTCCTTCTGGGGCTAACAGGCGGTGTGGAATACCATCCTATCCATGTTCTTCCTCAATTTGGATTTTGCCAAGATTCGATCAAGCAAAGCTTTATGCCTAATTGCTTCAAAAGATACATCCTTAGTTCTGATGTGACAACCGTTGAGTTAGCCTGCCTTACTCATGGCGTCATTCAATCTTTTGGTCTTGCCATTACTAAAGGTTCAGATTGTACAGTAGAGTATGAGGCCAAAATTCAAGAAACTTTGCCTATAAGTGAACTTCCACTTAATGGCACTTCCTTTACAAGAGTTGGCAGCTCAAAAAGGGCATGAGTTGACTGAATGCATCTTGGGGGTCCACTATTATTAAGTGAGCAAATCTTGTACAACTGATGGGCTATAATAAAAGACAATTTTGTTTTTATATTGTGTCATTTCAGAATCTGATATGGTCTGAGTCTGTCTTTGTAATGAATCTAACTTTATGTAACAAGCAATTCGTGCTGGTTTGCTTGCTCTTAATAGTAGCACTATCCTAGTGATTCTTTTGACTTAGAATGGCAGTTGGCATGCCCCTAGTCAAAGACCCATTTTCAACCAAAGAGCAGTTAACATGCCCCTGGTTGAAACTCCCTTCTTTGCCAATATTGCAACTCAAAAGGCAGTTGGTGGTCGGAATATGGACATATGCCGTGCAAAGCGATGCAAAATGCAGAAAATTCGTGATTTAAAATGCTGAATGCTAAATGATTTATAGAAGTATAAGATGGAAGCAAGATCAACGCATGGTTTATAAATGTTGGTGCCCTCAGCGCCAAGGAAGCCTTTATTGCCTGCTACAAGGAACAAAAATGTCCTCGATTCACATGACACTACCTAGATCCCTAGGTTTATTTGTGTCTCTCACCTGACTACATAGCATTTTAGGATAACATGGACTCCATGCCATACTCCTAGGGCCCTATTCCTACTTTTTTCAATAATTTATTTTTCTTTTACTTCCTCAAAGGCATGCTGACTTACACTACCCCTACTCGGAGGTAATAAACACCTAGGCTACGGGGTGGCTGCTCTCTATTTCTTTTCGATGTAAAGGGGTGGCTAGTCCCTTTTTAAATGTAGGCTTTGTAGGTGTATGCTTCAACTCCTCTCCAAGTTATGTGATAGGGACAGAGTTGTCTCGCATGCTTCTCTCATTGGAGCAACTTCTATCTTCAACTTCTATCTTCTCATTTCTTTTGTGCTCCGAAGTCTATATTTTTTCCTTGGCTCACACTCACTCATGACCTATCATTTTTCCCCCCTCTTGAGGTATATGCCCCTTAGGAATTTGTACATTTCGTCCAATTCTTTGTAAATAGTTGCTCCCTCACTCCCTAGGTCACATAGGTAGTAACACGTGAGGAGGATCAAAACTCTTCCTAAGCAGGCTGGCCTTCCGATTTTCCTCATCAGGCAATGCTTATGATAATGTTTCGTATTATGATTACAATGCAAACAAAAAGAAGGTAAAAATACATATGTTGTATCATGCGTGATGTAGATGCAACAACCTAAACTACAAATAAGAAACAAAGAGATGCATGATCTATTACATTGCTTTGCAAAGCCCAGGATTGGCTGAGGATCACTGGTAATTGTGACCATGCCGGTGGAATGCTGCACGACTCTCCTTACGGTGCGTGGAGGCACACGAGGAGTCCCGATACGGTCACGACAAAGATGGAGAATCTGGAGAAGAAGACTAGACTCGGAAACAACAAAGAAAGATAAGAAAGGATAAGGAAGGATTCGCCACCTAGTCTTTTAATGGAAAGACGAGGAAAACCAAACACAAAAGAAAATCAAGAAGAAAACAAGATGAAGAAAACATGTATGCTCCGTACCTAATGGATGTAATGCACAAATCAATGTGGGCTAGAAAAGGGTAAGGATTCTTGTTACGCATGGGGAAGGGGTTAGGCACCCCCATACGCCTGAGGAACTCGGTCTTTCTAGGTTTTCTACTTGCTAAATGGTCTACTAGGTGTGTGCTTGCTTAATCTGAATGTGTATGCCAATGATGACTGAAAAACATTCTAAATCAAACATAAGAAAAGAATGAAAGGAAAAAAAGATAATCTGAGGGACAAATGTAGGCATTGAGAATGCCGCTTTACTGTACGCCAATGGGCGATGAGGAAAATCGTGAAAATCGATAAACTCTTGGAAAGCATCATGTAAATCAGCAAAAACTCGAATAAATCCAAGAAAATCAAATTGGGGAAAATAATCCTCATTCGGGACAATGTCGGCATTGTTAAGCCTATTAATGTACGCTCTCGGGCGATGGAAAGCCAAATCAAATCAAAAACGCGAAAGTCGGAAGAAATCAGGGAAACGATGGGAAAACCAAGGTTGAAATGGGTTAGAAATGCGTGCACGATGCAAGGAAGAAAATACGAGAAAATATGTATGAAAAATAGCAACAAAATGTAGAAAATGCATGTGCGAGTGTAAAAATGTAAAATCCAAGGGTTTTTGTGCAAAATTCCCAAATTCTGAGTGAAAACTAAAATTCTGAAGCTAAATCATCAAAAATACATAGAAAAACACATTTTATGTAATTTTGAAGGAATCTAGGGTTAAATGTGTAAATTTGTGCATTTTTGGTCAAATTGAAGATTCTTAGGGGTTAAAATGCAATTTTGCCATTAAAACATGTATTTAATGCAATTATGAAGAAATTCAGGGCAAAATATGAAAGAAAAAAAGTCCATGTTTGAAATCAGAAATTTCCAGGGATTGACATGCAAATTTACCCTAAAAAACATGCATTCCATGAGGAATCTGTAAAATTCAGGGGCTTAAATGCAATTTAGGTCACATTTGAGCAAATATTTAAATTCTCAGGGTTTAATTTGCAAATTAGTCAGAGAAACATGCATTTAGAACTATTTCAACCAAGTTCAGGGTTTTTTATGCAAAAATGGTGGACTTTAATGTGTGAAAAGTAAGCCAGAGGGTCTTATATCAAACTTAAAAGCATGAAAGGCAATAACAAGATTATTCAGGGGGCACATTGCAATATTTTCAAATCAAACTTTATTCAAACGATTAAAAAAATTGCAAGGACCTAATTGTAAGAAAAAAGGACTTACTTGTAAGAAAAGAAGGACCTAACTATAAGAAAACAAAAGTTTCAGAAGTTATTTAAAAGAAAACCTATTTTTTTTATTTTCTAAAAAAAAAGGAATCAATGGCCACCGGTGATGGAACTCCGCCGTCAACAACCGCTTGGGGGGCTCTCACAGGCTATCTCATGGCCGGATCTAAGATCAGACCTCATGGGGAGCAAGAAGAGGAGGAGAGGGAAATATCCAATGGTCTAGATCAATGGTCTAACGGCTGAAGTGGGCCTCCCTCCTCCCTCGCCGTCGAGGTTGCTCCAGTGACGGCACCGGAGAAGAAAGAGGCTCCAGAGGCTGCGACACGGTGATCCAGGGCTCCAGGTAGCTTAGGGACGCTGAGAGGATGATTTACCCTCCTCTTTCCACAAGAATCAAGCCTTTCCCCTCCCTCTTGGTTGAGTTGCAGTGGCACTCCTACGATGATGGTGGTGGAGATGACTCGGGGCTCGATTCAGGGCCTTGGCTGCTTTGGTGAGTTGGAGAAGTGCTGGAGGACGTTTCTCGGAGGTCAGCAGATCGCTGCGGAGAGCAGAGCATCGGGTTGCATTCTCTGCAACCCTTCTTCTCCAATGACGGCGGGCATGACTCCGGTGAGCTTCCACTAAAGGCTTGTAGGGGGATCGATGGGGCATCTGGAGTATTGGAGAAGCTTAAGGAACACCAGGGGAGGATGACCGCAGGCTTTGGGGCACGATTTGAGCAGCAGATTCATTCCCCCACCTAGGTCATCAGAAAATGGCTTTGGCAAGACCAAAAACATTGATTCCAGCTAGAAAAAACCTCAGGCACGTTTGGAATCGCTTAGGGAAGATGGAGGGAGACTAGAGAAGCTAAAATGTAGAGAAATTGAGACTTATGGAGGGCATACCTAGACTAGCAGTGGGCTTGGTTGTCGAAGCTCGCCGGAGATGGCTGGAAAATCTTATTTCTCTCCTCCACGTGCTTCCTCTTTGCTCCAGGATTACTCTGGCTGCTCTGATTAGGAGGAAAAAGCTTGGGGATGAATCTACAACTCATATCGTGTCCCAAAGTGGGAAGTGGATAAGGTTGTTGGAGTGAAGTGGAAAGTGGTTAAGGAGGTGGAAGTGAAGTGGGAAGTGGTTAAGGTTGTTGGAGTGAAGTGGGAAGTGATTAAGGTTGTTGGAGTTTGACATTAGGGTTTGACTTATGGTTTATGGTTTAACCTAGGGTTTGACCTAGGTTTAGGATTTGAATTAGTGTTTTCAATTTGGTTTAGGTCTTAACCAAGGGTTTATGGTTTAGATTAGGGTTTATTTAGGGTTTTATGGTTTTGTTTAGTTTTTTGTGTTTTCCAAGGGTTTTTGCGATTTTTTAGGGTTTTCTATGGTTTTTATGGTTTATTTAGGGTTTTATGGCTTTATTTGGTTTTCTTAGTGTTTTCCTTGGGTTTTTAGGATTTTTTAGGGTTTTCTATGGTTTTTATGATTTATTTAGGGTTTTATGGCTTTGTTTGGTTTTTTTGGGTTTTTTAGGGTTTTCTAAGGTTTTTTTGGTTTATTTAGGGTTTTATGGCTTTGTTTGGATTTTTAGGATTTTCCTTAGGTTTTTAGTGTTCTGTTTGGGTTTTTCTTGGGTTTTTAGGGGTTTTTTAGGTTTTAGCTAGGTTTTTTAAGGTTTTGTTTTATTTTTAGGGTTTTGTTTGGTTTTTTATGGTTTTCCCAGGGTTTTTTTGGGTCTAGTTAGGATTTTGTCCATTTGCAAGCGTATGGGGTTGTCTACAGATGCCCCTCCCTATGAAAGGTCGGTGGACAAATGGAACAGAGACCGATGCTCAGGGTTGACTGAGACACCTCACCCTTTCTTATAAGGAAAAGATATCAGGAGGAGGAGATCATCGCTCAGAGTTGACGAAGATGCCCTGTTCGAAGCTGCAAGAATGAGTTAGTTATTGGGAACCAGCTACCAGTCGGTGATTGCACCAGGAGTCCTGTCTTGTCTCCCAGAACGCCATAGTCGAAGCCAACATTAGAGAAACCAATACCAATGACAATTGCCAACGCTGGACAAGACTCACGGTGCTTGCCGACCGAAATGTGACTAGTCACAGAAGTCATACGGATAGTTCGGGCTACTCGCCCAAAAGGAGGGAAGGAACAAGGAGAGTGGGGAATCCATCAGGCATCACACGGATTGCCCGGGTAGTTCGGGAAACCAGCCCAAAGGAAGGAGGAAGACAGTTTTCTTGGATTCCATCCATTCGATGTGGAACTCAAAATAAAGGAGGGCATCAAGGTTCGTCCGGACGGATCGAACCATGGATGGGTCCATCTAGACTTCGGGCGGTAGCCTAGAAAAAAGAGATGGAAAAAGGAGGCCTGGAATCCATCCATCAGGATCGGAATTCAATGGCGAGAGGGGTGGCATCGTGATTCGTCCTAACGGATCGAACCGCGGATGGGACCATCTAGACTACGGGCGGTAGTCAAGAAAAATGAGATGGAAAAGGGAGGCCTTGAATCCGTCCACTAGGATCGGAAATCAAAGGCGAGAGGGGTGGCACCGAGATTCGTCTGGATGGAACGAACCATGGAAGGGACCATCTAGACTCCTAGCGGTAGCCTAAAAAATTGAAATGGAAAAGGGAGGCCTTGAATCCGTCCATCAGGATCGGAATTCAAAGGCGAGAGGGTTGGCAACGAGATTCGTCGTAATGGATCGAACCACAGATGGGACCATCTAGACTCCTGACGGTAGTCTAGAAAACTGAGAAGGAAAAGGGAGGTCTTGAATCCATCGCTCAGGATCGGAATTCAAAGGCGAGGGAGGTGGCATCGAGATTCGTCAAGATGGATTGAACCACGGATGGGACCATCTAGACTACAAGCGGTAGTCTAGAAAAATGAGATGGAAAAGGGAGGCCTTGAATCAGTCCATTAGGAACAGAATTCAAAGACGAGTGGGGTGGCACTGAGATTCGTCCTTACGGATCGAACCGCGGATGGCGCCATCTAGACTCTGGGAGGTAGTCTAGAAAAAAGAGATGGAAAAGGGAGGCCTTGAATCCGTCAATCAAAATTGGAATTCAAAGGCGAGAAGGGTGGCATCGAGATTTGTCCTGATGAAACGAACTACAGATGGGCGGTAGTCTAGAAAAATGAGATGGAAAAGGGAGGCCTTGAAACCGTCCATCAGGTTCGGAATTCAATGGCGAGAGGGGTGACACTGAGATTTGTCCTGACGGATCGAACCACGAACGGGACCATCTAGACTCTGGGCTGTAGTTTAGAAAAAAGGGATGGAAATGGGAGGCCTTGAATCCACCCATAAGGATCGGAATTCAAAGGCGAAAGGGGTGGCACCGAGATTCATCTAGACGGATCGAACCGTGGATGGGACCATCTAGACTCCGGGTGGTAGTCTAGAAAAATGAGAGGGAAAAGGGAGGCCTTGAATCCATCCATCAGGATCAGAATTCAAAGGCGAGGGGGGTGGCATCGAGATTCATCCGGACAGATCGAACCTCGAATGGGACAATCCAGACTCCGGGTGGTAGTCTAGAAAAAATGAGAAGTAAAAGGGAGGCCGTGAATTCGTCCACCAGGATCGAAATTCAAAGGCGAGAGGGGTGGCACCGAGATTCGTCCAGACAGAACGAACCGCGGATGGGACCATCTAGACTTCGGGAGGAAGTCTAGAAAAGAAGGG
>JAMKQA010005170.1:0-16610 GCA_024699735.1 Posidonia australis
TGTGCCAGATAAGTGTGCCAGCTAGGTGCTCTCCCCTACTTGTCTGGTTTTCTAATTGGGCTTAGGGCCTATTGCAAGCTTAGGGTTGATCTGGCTAATGGGATTCAAGGGTCAGCCACATCCAAAGCATCAATTGGAAAACTTATATATGGGTCACCTCAAAATCGGGGTGTCTATAGTCTCTCATATAGTGATAATCAACTTTTATGTGGTTTGTATGTTCATGAAATGTAGGATTATTTGCTATAAAAATGGCCGCCTGATTATCGTAATGCATTAGGATGGGCTGTTCATCATTGTTACTAAGCTCCACCAAAAGTGACTTAATCCACATTATCTCACAAGCTGTCTGAGCCATGGATCTATATTTTGTCTCAACACTGGATCTTGACATAACATTCTGTTTCTTATTACGCCAAGTGACTAGGTTCCCTCCTACATAAGTATAGAAAACAAATGTTGATTTCTTATCTCCTCGGTCTCCTACATATCCTAAATCTGAGTAACCTATAATCTTCACGTGATCATTCCTTCTGTAGACTAAGCCTCTACTTGGAGTGCCTTTGACATAAGATAAAACATGTAGAGCTCTAGTCTAGTGTACCCTTCTGGACTCATGCATAAATTGACTCATGGAATTGAGACGAGTGACCGGAGAGAAGGTCTCGACATAATCAATACCATATGTCTGAGTGAACTCACGAGTAAGCAATCTAGCTTTGTATCTGTCTATGCTCCTGTCAGCTTTGTACTTAATAGTAAAGATCCATCTACAGGTAACCACTATAGCTCCAACAGTGCTGGTCATTAACTTCCAAGTGCCACAACTAGTCAAAACAGCAATCTCCTCATCCATCGCAGCCTTCCAGTGAGGAAGTGATAATGCCTCCTAATGATTTCTGGGAATGGACTTAGTAGAAAGGGACAAAGCAAAACTACAAAAAAGAGGATGAAGAGAAACATATGACACAAAATTGGAGATAAAATAAGTAGTGGAAGAATGGATACCTTTACGAAGGACAATAGAAAGATTGGAAGAGCTGAAGGATGGATTTGCATCTGTAAAGGAGGTCAGTTCGGTTGTGAGAGGCACAAGTGTGGGCTGCCATTGTCTGTACACCTACAAGGGACGAGAGACATGTGGAGGCACATTTTGAGTCCCTAGTGAGTCTATATCTTGAGGCTCAACAAAAGATAGAAGGGAGACAAACTCAATAGGCGGTGTAGACTCATCAGAGTAGCGCATGAACTCAAAAAAGGTGACATTAGTAGAGACATAATATCGCCGAGTAGGAGGGTGAAAACAACGATAACCCCTTTGTGTTTTGGAATACCCTACAAAAATACACTTGATGGATCTAGGAGACAGTTTATCCAGACCAGGAGAGAGGTCCTGAATGAAGGTCACACGCCCAAAGACATGAGGGGTTAAGCAAAACAAGGTTGTATCAGGTTTAAAACGATAAAGTGAGACCTCACCCCTAAGAGGAGCAGAAGACATTCGATTGATGAGATAAGTGGTAGTGAGCACAGCATCAGACCACAGAGATTTTGGAACGCCCATATGAAGCATAATAGTACGAGTAACGTCCAATATATGTCTATATTTACGCTCGGTGACCTCATTTTGTTGTGAGGTGTGGAGACATGAAGTTTGATGTATAATCCCTAATGAAGCACAATAACATGTAGCTTTGGATTGAACAAATTCTAGGGCATTATCAGTGTGTAAATATTTTAGAGTAATATCAAATTGATTTTTCATTTCTGTAAGAAAGGTGTTGAGAACATCATAGCTATGACCACGATCTTTAAATAAATATACCCAAGACACTCTCGAAAAATCATCAATAAAAACTATAGTATCTATGACCAAACATTAATGGAACACTATACGAACCCTCGACATCACAGTAGACTAACTCAAACATACTAGGACTCGATGCAAGATGCAAATATTTAAAAGAAGTACGATGGTGCTTACCCAATTGACATGACTCACAATCAAAATGAGAAACAGAACACCAATATAAGGCCTGCTGTAACTTCTGGTGAGATGGATGACCTAATCGGGCATGCCACAATGAAGAAGACTCAGATGTGGATATCACAGATGCAAGTCATCCAGGTATATCATCACTAATTAGTAGGTACACACCATTTCCTTGTTCACGACCCAAACCAATCATTCTTTCCATTTGTAAATCTTGAAAAGTGCAATAGAAAGAAAAAGAAGAAGTGACATAACAGTGTAATTGTTTAGTAATGGCGTTAATTGACAAAAGATTAATAGGAAATCAGGCACAAAAAGAACATTTTCAAGAGAAAGTTGTGAAGAGACGTGCACAACCCCTTCCCCTGAAATAGGACAAGATTGACCATCGACAATTGTCACATATCAAATATCAGGAAGCTGAGATAAACGAGTAAACAAATTTCTTGTACCTGACATATAGAAGGAGGCACTAGAATCAATGATCTAGGAGGAGTCCTTGGATGCAAGGTGAGCATTAGTACTTGAGGAGATTGCTTGTGTAGCAGTGGTGGTGGAGTTAGTGACTCTTAGTTATAATAGCAGCTCATAGTTAACTTGAGACATAGTAAAAGTCTACTCATCACTGATTGAAGTCATAGGTGGTGACTTTATACTAACATGTGCTATCGGTGGTCTACTAATCATATCTCAACATTAGTCTACTCGATGTCCTAGTAGTCCACAGTGTGAGCATTTTGGATGTCTGTTGTTGTTTGACCTACTATGACCACCGCCCCTGTGACTGCTATGTCCACATCCTCTCGTAGCTACCATAGCTGATGATTCTAGAGTTGAGGTAGAAGTCCCTGTAAAACTCTACAACACCTTGGCAAAGGCAGTCTGTAGGTCAAGAACACTATTAGCACCCAAAATCTATCCTTGAATCTATGAACTAAGATTAGAATTCAAACCGAATAGATAGATAGCTATTACAAGTTCGTTGCGATATCTTTTCATTTGACTAGCATCGTTGGTAAGAGGTTGATATATCTCAAGCTCATCAGGCAAAGTACGTAAAAGAATGAAATGCTCCTGTACAGTTCGTTTACCTTGATGGAGTGTGAACAATTACTCATAGACCTTGAAAATTTGAGAAATGTTCTTGCTATGTCCTACGTGAGTTGACATGTATCTCAAATCTTCTTGGATGGTCGCAGTAATATAACACCACGTGCAACTGAAAGTTCAATTCTGTTTTCAAGCCATGTCACAATAGTTGCATCATCGGCACACCAATCCTCATAAACAGCATTTTTACTGTCTGGAGGAGGGTGTGTAAGGTACTTCAACTTTCAATACGCAGCTATGAAGGCCTCGAAGCTTTGCTACCAGAGAAGATAATTTGTGTCATTTAGTTTTTTAGAGGTGCCACTAAGATGCTTTACCAACGACTTCTGAGATGCCATGTTAGAGTAAACAGGAAACAACACATAAGAAGTGAACTGGACTGCTCACCAATATATATGGATACGACGAATCCACATACAAACAGAGACGGGAGATGGAAGATGGCCTAAAACATGGCTTGATGTACCAGACTACAACACAAGAGGGGCTGGACTGCCCCATGCTTGGAGAGGAGATGACCATAGGGTTCACTAGCGGCTCGACATGCTCCAGAGAAGCTTGGACTGGCCAATAGTGGCCGGTAGTTGGCCTAGAGAGGTTCGACGACTAGCTTGGAGGGACAAGAGGGGAGAACCGGCTATGCTGTGGACGACGAAGGCCTTGGCAAGGTTGTCGATGCCAGCGGGGGGGTGTGGGCTAACCAACGGTTGCTACAGTGGTGGCCGGTGGCTGGAGGAGGGAGTGACTGCTACCTAGGGTTTAATTTTAGATTCTCATACCATGTTAGAGGTGGAAAAGATAAAGGAAAAGTGTATTCTATTGCTTCTATATAAGTATATATATATATATATATATAAGAAATATTAGACATCTTAGACTAAATGGATATCTAATAATCTAATTACCTATGATACTTCCACACATATTTATATATCTTTAACAGGATGAAGCTGTTGTTAAGCTTTTTCTGCAAGCTTCTCAAGTTTGCTGCTATGTTATGAACCTTTTACTTTAATGAATTACTACCCTATTATAAAAAGAATATACTTACAAAATTACAATTTACAAGACAAAAAAACAATCAAATATATGTTATCGATTCTGTTGACAAGGTACAGGTAGGAACCATTTTGTTTGCCTTAAGTCCTCTTTTTTCTTCACATCCTTCTCCTTCTAACAAATGTTAATGTATCATAAACAACTCATCCCTAGATTTGTAGCACAAATAAACTTAATCTCATAATAATTACATGCATCATCTTACTTTTCTGATTGTTTGTCGATGATTCCGACATTTATTAGAGTTTCTCCTAAACACCAATAATGAGAAAGGCGAGTGGCCAATGGACGAACAATTTCAACTAGCAAAAAATCATTATTTCTTATTGTACGCTTGCATTATTTGCACTTGAAGAACTAGGGGAGTAGAGAAGGATTAGTGTGGTGATTGGTGGAGAATGAAGATATCTTCCCTATTTACAGAGTGATAAAAAATTAAACGAAAATTCAAAATGGTCATGGACATTGGGCACTAATAAACGAAACACAAACTCAGGATCCGACCCGGATACCACCACCCTATTAGTATTAACATCGCGTCCTCCCTCCCGTCTTCCTCTTCGGATCCAAACCATACACCGCGGGCACCAGATGGACCTCCTGAAGCGCGAGCTCGAGCGGAAGCGCAAGAACCTCCAGTCCGACTTCGGCGGCAAGAAGCTCCTCAAGCGCTCCGAGATCGAGCAAAAGAAAGTCCAGAGGCTTCGTGAAGAAGAGCAGCGCGAACTCCAATCCAAATCCAAATCCAACCCCAACCCCAAACCCTCCCCCTCCACCACCGCCGCCGCTCCCAACCCCGTCGACCCCGACCCGCCCGCTCCCAAGAAGCTGCCTTCCGAAGCCCTGACCGACGAGCAGCGCATCGACGAGCTGGTCCTACCGCGGCAGGAGGTGTTCCGCCATCTCCGCCTCCTCAAGCAGCCCGTCACCCTCTTCGGGGAGGACGACGAGGCCCGGCTTGGGCGGCTCAAGACGACGCTAAAGTCTGGGGTGCTCGAGATCGACAGCGACATGACGGAGGGGCAGACAAACGACTTCCTGCGGGACATCTACGAGCTGCGGAAGCGGCAGAAGGCGGGGTCCTTCATGCACGACAGGGGGAAGAGGAAGAATGAGGGTGGGGATGGGAGAGGGGAGGATGACGACGAGGACGGGGACGGGGATGGGGACTGTTGCGACGACGCTGGGTCGTCCGGGTTGGATGCCGATAACGATGTCAAGAGGATGAAGGCGGATTTCGCGGGTTTGTGCGACGAGGATAAAATTCTGGTGTTCTTCAAGAGGTTGCTCAATGAGTGGAATCAGGAGCTGCAGGAGATGCCGGAGGCGGAGAAGAGGACTGCCAAAGGGAAGTCTATGGTAGCCACGTTCAAGCAGTGCGCTCGGTATCTTAATCCTCTCTTCAAGTTCTGCAGAAAGAAGGTGACTTTCTTCTCCTTCTACTTCTTACGCATCATTTTTCCTATGTGCATTTTTCCTCTTGCTGTTTTTTAGTCTTCCTTTTTCCATAGTGCTAAAAGGATCTAGGATAGAGCAATGACCGCAATTCAATAAAACTCTTTTTTATTACTTTTTGTTTAGCTAGTACTGGCCTAGTATATTTCTATAAAAAAGCATCGAAACTTATTCCATAGTGCTAAGTGCCTAAATAGGATAACCCAGTTTTTTTTCCCTTTTTAATCTGTATACTGGGAGCTAGAGTAACTCAACATCCAAATGGAGTCCCTCTACTAACAGCCTTGATACACAAAATATCCTAAAAATCTAACCTTTTAGTGGCTCGATTTTTTGAAGGAAAATACTTGCATATAGTATAACAAACATGATTGCTAGAGCTGACCTCTTACCAAATGCTAACACTATGAGAAGAAATATGCCGCTCCTTAAAATATAAGTAGTTTTAACTTAATTGTTTTAAGAGAGATTTCTAATTGCAGTCGCCATTTGTCTAAAACCCAATAGGATTTTGACTATTGTAAAAAGCAGAGAAGTGCCCACTTAATTGATTAAGCACCTGCTTAGTAGGTGCTTAATCAATGAAGAAATGTTCTCTTTATGTAGACCTGAATAATTGCTGGAGGCACAAAGCAGATATACACCCTCCTAGTTGGTGCTTAATGGCACCATGGCATCAAATGGCTACATGTGTGTCGTAATCCAACTTCCCAACATGACATTTTGCTATATTTGAGAGATACCCCGCGGTGGTGTCATGTTGATGGTGCCATATTGTTGATTTGTTGGTCTATCTCAGTGGAAACAGAGTAAAATCTCTATGTTTGTAACCTCAAACATGTCTCATTCATTGTTTTAAAGAATGGAAAATGGCCTTTAAAGGATTGACTCTCTAAGCATTTTTTTGAAGAAACAGGAGTATAAATAGGTGTTTAATGAAAAATGGTCAAAATAAAAAAAAATAAAAAAAGAAGTATGACATGCATAAAACCAACAATATTCAACAAATTACCTCAATATATGGAACTAATCATTCAAACACAAGTAATTTAATTCAAAAACGATAACTTAGAATACGAGTAATTATCATTCAACAACGAGTGTATAATTATCATTCTACTATGAGTAAGTTAATTGAAAAGCATGAACTAAATAACTAAATGAGTGACAATCATAAGTAAACAAATAAGTACCTAGACAACAAATCATTAACATTATATTAAAAAACGATAGTTTTTTAGACAAAAAACAGTACCATGTAAAAAAACGTTTAAATGTTGTTTAAATGGTTATTTTTCCTTTTTTTGGAACAATGGTCTCATCAATCTTATGATTTTTCTACAAAATCTAGTTTTTGACTAGAAGCTCACACATCCTAATTTTTAGCTTCTATCAAATTTGTATAGTAGAAGCAGTGTCAACAACTAATTCTATTTTCTTGTTTGGTTCAAATTCTAATTATGAAATGATTCCTGTCAGAATCAAATACAGCCTATGTTTCAATATTAGTATTACCTTCTAAATTCCTTTGTGCTTTTGTTGAGCTGTTGATATTACCAATTTTTATGTCATGACCACTAGTAACATTTTTCTTCTTCAATGGTCTCCTTCTCATCAAAGTTTCAAAAGTTCTTATTGAGGTTGCTGATTCTGTTTTCTCATTTAGTTCAAATTCTAGTTATGAAACAATTCTTGTCAGAATCAAACACAGCCTAAGTTTCAATATTAGTATTACCTTCTAAATCCCTTTGTGCTTTTGATGAGCTGATTATCTTACCAATCTTTATGACGACTAGTAACATTTTTCTTCTTTAGTGGTCTTCTTCTCATCAAAGTTTCAAAAGGTCTTACTGAGGTCACCATTGAAGAACTCATGAAGTGTTTTGAATTTATTCTCTCACATTGTTTGCAATAGGAAAGAAGTCAAAAACAAGTTTCCTAATGATGCCATATGTAGAGGGCTCTTCCTAATTGATATCCAAATGAAAAGAGAATATTTAGTAGAATGGGTATCAACAAAATAAAGTTTGATCAATTCTCTATCTTCTATGTCGAATTCTTTGTTTAATCTAAGCTATTCCTATTGAGTATTTTTATTTGAATTTAAGCCAGTGTCTATGATCAACTTTCCCTCCCAGTTCAAAAGAAGCAATGTCATCAACGTAGACTCCATTAGGATAATTAAGAACACATTTTTGTTAGTGATCACATCATGAAATTTTAAGATCAAAATTCATAGTAAACCTTTCATAAGCCATTATCATTCCAAAACCGTTGGCACATTGAGCATGTATTATCCTAGCATTCTACTGGCCTGCTCAATATACGAAGGAACTGCTATTTTTGCAAAAGGTTCTTGTTGTACCATATTTGGCATTCAGCTCCCAAGGGACTTGCTTGTAAATACATAAATGCATTCTCCCCTTAAACAACCCTTATGATCTGATATTTTTCAAATTCATGAGTCTTCCTCATCTAACCAAATCTTTATTGTACTTGTCAAAATGAATATAGAAATTGCTTCACTGAACAAAGGCAGACAATGCATGTTTAGGAATATTACTTTAAATGCCTTGAGACTATCAGGCTAGCAAGATGACTGAGAAATTTACTAGGACTTGCTATTTTCTTCCAAAATTTGTTATTATTGAATCTGTAAATAAATGGGCTTGGTTTACATAATCAAATAAATCCTTTGAGCAAGAACTTTCTTGGAAATGAGGAACTTTTTGACATGTTTCTTTTTGAATGGTGTAGAGTTTGCCCCTTGCGACAACAACCCATAAGTCCTACATTTGAATCACCTAGACCTATTTTTTCCAAAATAAACCCATCTTCCAATTCTACGGGATTTGAATGTCCAACTTCTTGTACAAGCACAAAGAGACTTTACCACTTGACTTAGACAACTCTTTGGCATGTTAATCATGTGAGTAAAGGGATTATCATCATTACATTTTAAAAAATTGGTGTAATACTCCCATGCCTCTAAATGAATCAATCATTTAGAAAATTTAAAGATTTAAAGTGAATTAAGCGGGTTAATCAAACAATGGGTGAGAAACTTTGACATCATATCGGGCTTCGAAATAAATTTTTGAAAAGTTTAATTAGGGTCATTAGGATGTCTAGAGAGGAGTAAGATTTGTTGGCATCTGTAATGAATTGCAAAGTGGAGAAGCTTCCTTTATTTGTCAGGAAGCAAAGAAAGTTGGATTAACATTTCTTGTGTGGTAGGGTGATAGGAGATTGGAGGAATTGAAAATAAGATAACTTTAGGGGTCATTGACACTTATGAAAAGTGTGTTGGTAACTTAAGGAGTCATTGATAGTTATGAAAAGTGTGTTGGTTGGTATCCCGGTGTTCTATAAGGCACTTTTCATGTTAGCCAAAGGAGTAGTGAAGGTTGTGGGAAGGAACATCATATCATGGCTGTGGGACTGATGTTGCAAGCTGACAAAGAAGATTCACATGGCAAATTGGAAAGATGTATTGAGGCCTTTTAGGAATGGGGCCCTTGGCATTAGAGTCACACAACATTTTAATAAGATAATATTGTTGAGGACTTGACACACAAGGAAAAAGCTTTATGGTTATTTGTGAGCAAAAATACCATTACTATAATGGAGTAGAGACACGAAAATCAGATGTCTCTTTTTTCTTCAAAGGCAGCTCAAAGTGAAAAGATGGTTTGAAAAGAAAGGAGGTTTGAGTAGGTTTGGGAGAAACCACTAAATTTTAGGTGGTCAGGAACTTCTGTCATTTTGTGAGGGAATTAAAAAATCTATCTTTTAGCAAAAAATCCAAGTATAATTATTGCAACATGGATATGGGACTTGGATATCCAAAGAGGACTTTGAGATAAGAGATGTTGAAAGTGGTGGAGCTGTTGTAGTAGCTAGAAGAATAGCAATCGATGAGAGAAGCGTTGGATGAGACATGATGATGATGGGAAAATATACTGTCAATCAAGGGTTGGTTGAAACTTCTCTTGAAAGTTGGAGTCCTTACAAAGTGGTGTGGAGATGCCGATCTACGGGAGACTGGTCATGGAAAGAGAGACTTGTAGAGATTGGTGACTAAGATCTATAGGAGAAAATGAAGGGTGGTTGATAACGATTCTTGTCCTTTTTGTTGGGAAGAGGATAAAACAATAGAATATCATTTTATTTTTGTGTCCATTAGTAAGGATGCTTAGTGTTCTCTACTCGGCAAATATGATATGCCTGCTGTTACATCGTAGAGTTTGAATGCTTTTGGTAGACTCTAATGAAGGTGGGTAAGGGAAATCTCAGGAAAGGAGACCATATGGTGATACTAGTTTTTCATGGGATTTTCTAGGAAAAAACATCGTATTTGATCATATGCCTTGTCAAAGTAATAAGCTCATCCAATGTTTTAGAATTTGAACTGTTGTCAACCACTTGGAATCTGATTTTGGCTTCTTATAGTTGAACCATTGGTTCAGTGTGGTTCAACTACCAAGCGATGATACAAGCATGTGATCATTGTTTTAAGAAGCCAAACCATGACATTGGCTGAACTTGTCATCTAGTTTATATTGATTTGAACTAATCATTGTGAACTATCTAATGGATGTTTCCATTCATGAATAGAATGTTATTGGTCCAAGTAACTAAGTAGGCACAAACAATTCCTAGATCATTGTCCAAGTGAATAAAGCAGTTGTTGTCTCCTCTCTAGCAAAGTATAGTCAAATTCTGCAGTTTTTTACTACAATATAGACATTTTGATAGGCTAACATGTTGTTTTCAATAAAAATCTTCATTAGTTCAAAAGTTTTTTTAAATTTTCAAAAAAAGTAAAGAAAGGAAAACAGGAGCTTTAGCAGTTTAGCACTATATGATAACATTCAGGTTGAAAATTTTAAAATAAATAAAGTAAACCAATTCATGACCCAACTTGAAACCCAAAGCCTCGTGCGAGTTGGATGGATGCTGCTTCCATTTAAGTATTCCTACTAACATGTTATACATATAAAGCCACCAACCCAACATCTTCATTTCCAGCTAACCTATTACCATCACCAAATCCATTACTGCTGGGAGGTATCTATTACTCACATGATAAGAGCTAGGGGAGCAAAAAGGGAAGAATGGACTAAGGGTTTTCCTAGACTCAAGGTCATGGAGTTTCCTCACGTTGGAAAGGAAAAAGAGGTTAAGAGGAGCTATGGTTGTGAAAGTGGGCAGAGAAGATGAAGACCCAAAGGGGAAAGGAGAAGAGCAATCTGTATTTATTTCTTTGTAATGTTGAACCAAGGTGATTTAACCTGGTTGTACCTGAGTGAGCTGGTAAAACAATGTGTTATAGGATTTTTTCCTCATTGGTTTTCTGGGTGGTTCAACCATTTTCTACTGATTTTGTGGTTGAACCTGGATAAAGCAAGTGGTTTTCTTTGTTTTTTAAAACAATGGAGCTAATGGGTTTATTAGGGGATTGTTAGATGTTTTATTGTTTCTTATTTATTTTTTTTCTTCATTTAAAATTTTTCCTGCTTGTACATTTGTATTCTTGGATTATATTTATTTTATTAATGAGAATGATCCAATTATTTTCTTAAGAAAAGGACATTAGACGAGATCTTTTAGTCCTAAAGCAAAAGAATAAAGAAAAGGAAAAAAAGTTACATATTACAATTAGATAAGAACTAACATTCTTGTTGAGATAGCACCTTACAAAATTGAGGGTTATGCCACATATGCCTTAGGCTTGTGCTTCACACCTTAAGTATGCAAGATGCTAGCCTTACATAAACACAATCACACTAGGTTTTAAGCCTTTTATGTCAACAAATTAGGACACTTACAAGTTAAATTGGATTCTAAAATGGCTTATGCCTTCCTTTGGGTAGGATTGGTTGCAAGGATCAGAAGTGGAAAAGTGAACTTCCATGGAGCAAGATGTCTGGTAATTGGTTGCTAGGAAGTCCTAGAATTTGATTTGGAAGTTCTAACATTACATATGCCTCTACTTCCATGACTTCCTCTCATTTTTGACAATGTAGTAATTTTTACTGGTGATAATCTAAGTGTACACAGAATGTGACTTCAACTATATCTAGTTTATAATGGTTGATTCATATTGTTTTTTGTCTCTGTGTGTGTATAAATAGTTGTTATTTGTGGATTTTTGGAAGGCTATTTTTATAGTGTTTTGTATAAAATTTTTACAGTTGACATATGTTGATTATTTCTAATTGTAATTTTGTCATGTTGATGTTTATTTAATATAAGTCGATAAAATTTTTACCATTCTAATTTCTATTAAGATACATTTTCTCTTAAGGGGGCTTATAAAAATATAAAAAAATGTCATTTAAGTGCAACTACTTAAACATCCTAGGCCAGGACTACATTTTGGGGAACTAGAGTTCTTCCAGGTTTTTCCCTCTCATCATATTGCAGCAGGTACATTAGGCATACTAGTGGGTCTATTCCGTCTTAGTGTCTGTCCGCCTCAGCGTTAATACAAAGGATTATGCATGGGAATATTGAAACCGTACTTTCCAGTAGTATTGCTTCTGTTTTTTTAGCAGCTTTCGTTGTTGCTGGAACTATGTGGTATAGTTCAGCAACTGCCCTGATCAAATTATTTGGCCCCACTTGTTATCAGTGGGATCAGGGATATTTCCAGCAAGAAATATATCGAAGAGTTGTCACTAGGCTAGTCGAAAATCTTAGTTTATGAGAAGCTTGGTCGAAAATTCCTGAAAAAACGATTCCCATCAAAGTAGTCTCTTCTGCAAATAGATGGCAAGAAATGATAGGGCTACCTCTATGAGTTGCCAAGTCTTGGACAAATACAATATCCTTGCCCTCTGACCTCTTTTGTCCCACTTAAGATGCGTATGAGGCCTAATGACACAGTTTGCCTTTGTGAGGTGAGCTAGAGGCTAATTTCTTATTTTTTAAAAATTGATGTCATAAACAAGGTTGTCATGGGAGAAATGGCCAAGATGTTGGAGGATCATGTTGATTGTTTAGGCATAAAAATCATACTGTCTTGTGGAGTTTAATCTATATTCTATACACATATCCTTGTGTAAATGTAGTAATTTTTTAAGCTTCCATTAAGCATGTTTATGGCTAAGAGCAATTGATCTGTACAACAACAAATAACCTAAACTTCAAGGACAAGAATCAAGTAATAAGTATTTACATGGTTGACTTCTAAACACACAAATTATAATAGCTTTCTTGGATAGCTTGAACTTTAAGTCCAGTAGTCCACTATCAGAAAATGTGATAACATCCAACTCATATAAATTATTTAACACCAAGGAAAATTGAAAAACAGTTTTAACATGCTTATGGTAGAACATCAATATATCGTTCACTGAATTCAAATAACTTAATTCTAGTAACAAATAACAAAATTTTTTGTTTACTTCAAAAGACTAGTAATAAAATTAACAAAAATGCAATATAATTTAATCCAAGTCAATTATAACTATAATGTTTCATATAATATGATTAGATTGAAGTCATGTTAAAAATCAAATAACATAATTCCATTAATGGGCAACAACAAATTTATTAACTTCAAATGATGATAAGTAATAAACTTGATCTTAACAAAATTATTTAATGTAAGTGAATCATAACATTTCATACAAGATGATTACACTGAAGTCATGATAAACATCCAACATCCAGTAAGTATCAAAATATATTGTAGAGATTAAAGAATGTCTAAGACTCTAAATAGAAGAAGCGAACGAGAATGTTTAAAAATATAAAGTTAAATTAATGTTAAAAAAAAGTTGGTGCTTTGAAAAGGAACGTTACTGAGGGGAGCAAGGCATTGCCTTGCTCACAAGGGAAATTTCCTATTTGGTTGTTTTTGCCTTGCGAAATGATGTTCATTGCTTTTGTCTTTGCATTGAAGACACATTTGTCACCTTAAAAACATTGGTGATAAATAATTAAATCTATAATAACATTGAAACAATCATTCCATACGATAACTTGAATAATTAAACTAAAGGATGAACATGAAACATCCATCCCATCACAAAAAATAGATAATTGAACTCTTAATTAATACTTTGGATAGCCTTGCATTTCATTCATAAAAAACTGTTAGCCTAATAATAGTAAATATGATTGCATGTATATTGTTAAAAAGGACTTTTCATATAAATTTCATTGGAACACAATAAAATAGCTAGAGTATTTGCAATTCACAAAATAATGGTTGTCATTTCACATTTACATTACTATAGTTTTGAGGTAATGTGTTTAGGTGACAGGGCACCCTTTGTGACCAAGGCACTGTACCTTAAGTGACATGTAGATAAATCTCATGCATAGGCATCCGCTTGTTCTTGCCTTGGGTTCTTAGATGTAGTCTTGTCCCTTGCCTTGGGTGCTGACGCATTACCTTCAATGCATAGGTGACTCTTTAGTCTTACTAGTGACATTTAAAGAAAGTTATATTACATAATTCTTATGGCATTTTATATTTACAGAAAGTCAAGTACACAATTCTTACTGCACTTTTTCAAAAAACTCATGTGGTGCTTTCAATTGTACATTTTTGGTATGTACTCATTTTGGACTGTTGAATTTAGGGGTTTCTGGCCTACATTATCTTGTCCTTTGATGTATAAGGATATATTTTCTTTGAGTTGCACGTCATTTATGACAACCATACTCATGAAGAACGATGTTCTTATTCATAACATGTTAAAACTATTTTCCCATTTTTGGAAGTTAAAAAAAAAAAAAAAGTCATTAGGACACATTTATAGATTTTCTATAGAAAATAGCATAGGTGACATTTAGGCTATTTGGGTGGCAATTATTTTTTTCCCTTTTTTCAGGATTTATCCTACTACTTTTTTCCTGTTGTCTGAGAAGGATTTATTCCTGCTCTATCTGGGTGCATACCAAATGAGTGGCTGTGGGACCAATTTTCATGCTGAAATGAGTTTATTCTGATATGTGATACTTGACATGAGTCTAGCATATAAATTTTAGTATTGTAGTGCTACTATATTCAAGATAGACCAGAAGGGTTCATACTTCTGTGGCTGTCTGGTTAAACATAAGTTTCTTGGATGTTTGAGTGAATTATGACATTGAAAAACAAATACCATATGCCAATGCATTCTTGAAAAGTACCAGAGTCCAGGAGTTTGAATCCCAGAGTCTTAGCTTGTGGGCATTGCAAAAAGAAAAACTTTTGTCTATTTAATAATTTTCACAGTTTTGCTTTTTGAAGTGTTTTAATTTTTTCCATTTTATTTGAGGCTAAAATTAATAGATTTTTGGATTTAGTTAGATCCTAAATCCTCTCGATATCTGATCTTTTGTGGTGATGGTGGTCTCCCAGGTCTGTGTAGCCTTTGTCAGTTTCTCAGGTGACAACGTTGGATTTGGATATTTTCAATTCTGATGTCATTGTTAAATCTTGTTCCTGTTTTGTACTATCTTCTCCAATAGATTGTCTCCACTGATTTGAATTTCGACATTGGTTCCAACAGTTGTATTTCTTGACTTATTGTAACTTTGTAAGACATTTTACTTCTATGTTTTCTTCATTCACTGAGTTCTTGTGAAACTCTGCAAGTAAAATCTAGTTCTTTGTTTTTTGCCTTCATTTCACTACTTTCACTATAGTTAGATGTCTTTACTTGTTTCTTTGTTGTTCTTGACGAAACATGTGAACATCTCATCTGGCAATGCCACAATTCAAACTTTTTAATTTTCTTGAGCATGTGACCTTGTGATGCCGAGGTTGCTCCCTTTTGACCTGGAGGTCACATATTCAAGCCAAGGAAACAGCCTATGCGAATACTTTCCAGTATCCCACATTAGTTGGAGTTTCATGCACTTTGTTTTCCCTTTTTTTGAGCACATAGTTCATCTTTTGCATCCTTTTGGCTCTTATGTGGTATGAATAAGAAGCCTATGCATGTATATATTGTCACTTCTCACAAGTCACAGCCTCATGGTTCCAAGGCTGTGTTTGGTTGAGATTATAGCTTATGATGTTTCCTCTGAATCTAACTTCTAACTAGAAGCTCACATCCAAGTTATTAGTTTTTGTCAAATTTGTATAGTATAAACTGTATCAGTTTCTACAGTTAAATTTGGTTCTGTTTCTTGTCTGGTTCTGATTCTGTTATAAAATTATTGCTGTCATGATATTGAAAAAACACAGCCTAAATATCAAGGACACACTTCCCCAAATTAAAAAATCGACATGCCTGTGTTATGTTGGCATAGTGGTGGACATTTTGGTTGAAACATGGTTAAAAAATGAGTCTGTTAAGAAATCATCTACACAATGGTGTTGTGTCTATGATGTTTTCCCATATTGAAAATGAACATATATCCATGAAATTTTGTGGCATGTTTGCTTTTGGTGCATGGCCTATGAAATTGGTCATTCTTTTTGCCTAATGGTAGTCTTTCTATCTGTTATATTGACTAGTTTTAATTGCACCTCATACAGGTTCTTCCTGATGACATTCGTCAAGCTTTGCTTGTGGTTGTCCAGTGCTGCATGAAACGTGATTACTTGGCTGCAATGGATCAATATATCAAGATGGCCATTGGCAATGCTCCGTGGCCAATTGGTGTGACCATGGTTGGTATCCATGAGCGTTCTGCTCGTGAAAAGATCTACACAAACAGTGTTGCACACATCATGAATGACGAGACTACTCGGAAATATCTACAGTCTGTGAAGAGATTGATGACATTGTGCCAACGGCGGTACCCAGCACATCCATCAAAATCAGTTGAGTTTAATAGTTTGGCTAATGGGAGTGACTTGCAGTCACTTCTAACGGAGGAAAAATTTGGTACTGCTAATCCTGTTTCAGAGGAAAGGCTCCAGCTGACGGTTCCATCAAAAAGGGATTAATTCTCACCTAGCTACGCTGATTATTTTTATTATGTGTGATACACAATTGTTATGGAATTTTTGAAGGACCATCTTTTCTACTAGAATTATGTG
>JAMKQA010005171.1:0-16222 GCA_024699735.1 Posidonia australis
TAGAATAAAGTACATTTGTATTAATAAAAAAGTCGATTTACTTTCCTAGAAAAAATATTTAAATCACAACATTAACTCAATACCATAAACCACTTCCATTTGCCATCTCTAGAGTCATAGGGAATTGACATCAATTTATTAAGAAACTCACTTTGTAATCTTACGATAGAATTTAATACATTGTTGAATTGTCTACTAACGCTCTCTCCATACCAACCAAGCCTATGCTTTATTACCCTATTTTTTACATTGAGCCAAAATATATTTAAAAAAAATAGTAACTTGTTCGTCAACATCAATATTCTTGGTAAGCATAAGCTTTCCTATGGATTTAAGCATGCCATAGAGCTTTCTGAAAGCAAACCTATTTATTCTAAGTTACTCAACAAAATTTAGATCACTAACATATGCTAATCAGTATAAATTAGTAATCTTGGTAAACTTGTTCATTGAGTACATAGGTCTTTCGATTTGATGTCTACATAAGTCTATTAAAACCCCAACAAGGTGCAAAAACTAATTTACCATCTACAGTATCTCAAGCCACAAGTTAAAGAACAAAATGACACTTTTCCTTATCATTGTTTGTCTTGTCAAACTTTTATTGAAGCGAGACATATTCACTGCATATAAGAACACAAGATTTTACAAAAAAAAGAAGGAAAGATAGATGATGCAATCTAATAACACACAAGTTTGAGAGAAAAAAGCATTTTGAAGAAAAATTAGAATACATGAGAAAATACAGCATCGTTTCATGATGATACTTATTGCAACAATAATACGCATCAAATCACGACAAAAATTAGAGTAGAATTTAAGGTTAAATCACGCAAAATTAAAATCATATAGTTCTCCAACTTTTGATACCCAAGATTTACGGGAGACTTTCAATCACACATGGCTATCTGTGGAGGAGTAGGAGAGGAGCATGGAGGACGAAGGGGAGGACCATGAAGGACGCCATTGGAGAAACACAGGTGTCGGACAAACACTATGGGTTAGGGTCGAGGAGGCTTTGGGTCGAGGTGGATGAGGCACGGATTGGAGAGGAAGAGGAGGTTGCAAGCATAAAAGGACCATAAGAGTGGAGGACGAGGGTGGAGGCATAAGAGGAGGCCATTGGAGAAGTACGGGCATCAAAGGACCACGAAGCAGGAGGCTAAAGGACCACTGGTTAGGAAGGAGGGTCGAGGCACAAGAGCCTTGCTCATAAGAGGGAATAGGATTGAGACAATTTTTTTCGTAACAGAGTGAGAGTCAAACTCCTTGCATATCATTAAATAATCAAATTCCTATGTTGAGTGGGAATTTTATTCCCAAGGAAATGACTATTCCTACCTTATTTTTATACCAAACATAAAAATATCATTTCACTCCAATAATATGATAGTATTTTAGCATACCAAATACTACCTTATTATATTGATGTATATTATCAATTTTGTGCTTGTATTTAGTTGGACAAATAAACGTAGCTCGCCACGTCACATGAACAAAAATTTTGTGGTTATACTGATGTATCCAGTAATCCACGTACCTTGGTCATTTCATGCAACATAAATATTGAGGTATGATCCACAAGTTTCAATCCATTTGGCCGGAGAGACACACTCTTTCTTGATGGGATCAAGTCTGAAATCTGCGCAACAGTTGCAGCAGATTCTTGGTGCTAGGTTTGTTCCGTTTTTATTATCTTTTTATTTTGAAATATACCCTTTTTTTTAATTAAATATTTCTACCATTTTTATTGCCCAACGCACTACATTAGAATTGTGTATGGTAATGCTTTTGGTATCCACCATATTCTAAGGTTAATTGTTTTTTAACCAACATTATCACCAAGCAAGAGTAAACTCAGCTAATCATAGAAACTTTCACAACTTATGTCATATTGACATAAATAGGTAGTTGTAGTGAGTAAAGTTCTGGTCAAACGCCAAGTTATGTCGAAAAGCAAGAATCACCACCAAACCGAGTCAATTCATGCATTTATTTAGAGACGCTTCTACTTTTAGGAAGGTTAGAAGTTGTAGAAACAACCGTTCCAAAGAAAATTCTTGATCAACGAGTCTAACCAGAAGGTGTGAAAGTAGTAGGGTCCTTGATTGGCATGCAACAGTTGGAAGACACATTGGTGACAGAATTAAAAAGATGCGCTCGAGAGGTCGCGCCGCCATCGCCCTTCTAGCAATCTCCGTTCTCTGATACACAAGGCAACAGATTTCGACTGGCTGGCTTTTAAGAGTCGCCTAGTCAAAGAAGACCCCAGCGACGATGTGGTTTTCCGCCCTCCTCCTCCTCTCAGGTAGGCTAAATCTTCTTCTTTTCCATCTTCTCCCCGAGCCCAAGTATCCGCCCCAGGGAAGTGCCGCCCTTCTTCTTGTTCTACCACTGTTCCTCCCCCATCAGGTTCCTCCTCGGATCCCTTGGGTGGAGTGGAGCGTTTGTAGATGTTTAGATTTTCTTGGCCAGATCTAGGTCGTCTGGCATCATTTCATTATGCTTCTGATTTTCAGATTTGCTTTGGGCTGTCCCCGAACCAGAGGTTGGACCTGGTGTTTGATTTGATTTTTTTATCATCCGGCTAGTCTTCTTGTTGGTGGTGCTCTCTTTCTATTTGTGTTTTAGATATGGTTCCGGATTTTGATATTAATATGCTTAGATCTAATTCTTCTGCTTATGCTTTTTCGCATCATGTCTCTTTATTCGATCTCAGTAATGAGCGACATTTGGTTTCTGCTTCTAGCAGAACTTCTGCTCACGATCCAGCATCGCAGAAGCCGCGCAGCTATGCTCTCCCCCTCTTCGCTTCTTCAGACACATATCATTGTCTGAATCTATCTAAGGATATCTTTTCTCCCTTGCCTGTTCTCCAGTTGGTGCCTCCCTCGCCGATGGTGATGCTTTGTGGTTCGACCATCGAACGTACATACGACGCTCCCTCTCTTGGCCGATGGACTTCTTCGAGGGTGGTTCTTAGAGGTACTGACAATGGTGTCAGATTGTCGAGCAACTCCTCGTCGTCTGTGTGGTCTTATACGAGTTATAAGCCACCTGTTTTTTTAAGCCAACATGAAGCTAATCAATCTTCTCTCTCTGTTAATCACGCATTGATTAACGCTTCTAATATTTACTCTGGAGTCGATTTGGCGACTCCTCTTTTGTCGTGTAAGTTTAGCCATCCTCGGGCCAGTCGCGTCGAGTCTAACATTAATGCTTGCAGTCTTTTTCTCTCTCATGTTTCAAATCCACCGCCTCTAATTTCTTCTGTTCCTGAGGAAGTCTCCTCAAATTTCGATCTTGCCAGTGGGGTTGCGTGATCTGCGGATAATATCTCCGAGGCCGAGATATACTTTGACATATGTAATTATCACTTTCCTTCCCCTCCCGCCCCTTCCCCTTCCGAGAGGCGCTTTAGTTGTAACTCCAACAGGTTCTCTATTCTTTCCTCTCCTGTACCTCCCCCAGCAACTAGCCTCTCCCGTCTCTTTGAGATTGATTCAAGACACAGTTCAACTTCTTCTTTCCTTCCTTAGGGATACTGGCAGGTGGTTACGAGGAAAAAAATCGTATCCCCACGGGTAAGTTTCTGTCGTGCATCTGGTAGATGTTTTTCCTGTGACCTTCGGGGTCATCAGGCTAAAAAATGTAAATATTTAGGGACTTGTTTTAAATGCAAATCATCTTCTCATTCTGTGGCCATCTGCAAATTCTTTCAGGCCCCGCAAGATTCTTCCACAAGGTCTCCTGATATGGCTGGTCTATCGCCTCATTTCCCAACCATTCTTCCTCCTTTTGCAACCATCTGTGACCACTTTCTGGTTCTCTCGCGGAGTACTATTGTTACCTCCCACTCCCCTCAACTTACTAAGGAGTCCATTGTTGAACATATTAGGGCCTACAGGCCTTGTTCGTCCGAGGTTGAGGTATAAGACTTTTCATCTAGAAAATTCCTGTTAGTTTTTCTCTCCCCCCAGATTAGAAATGATTACTTTAACCAATTTGGTGCATCCCTTCAAATGATCTCCGCCTCCTTCACTCCTTGGTCCCCCAGCTCCAACGCGATGTTAACGTTGAAGGAAGAAGGGGTATGGCTCAGACTCGAAGGTATTCCCCATCACCTATGGAATATTGATGTTTTCCACCACATGATCTCTGGGTTTGCTGAACTATTGGAAGTAGACTTAACTATGGATTCGGCTAAATCCCTGAGTTACTCGAAAGTTAGGGTGAAGATTCATCCAGGAAAGGATATTCCCGAATGCCGTTTTTTTGCTTTTGGCAAAAATGTTTATCCCATCAAGTTCCAAAGAAGCTGGGACTTATGTGCCACCAGTGCTACCCCTACACCTGTACCCACTGGCCCATTCCCTGCCTGGCCTGCAAACTCTACCCCCTCAGCATCTAGTTCCTCTGGTCTTAACTCTAATCGCAAATCCTTTAAGACTAATAGAGGTTGGAGAGGTGGAAAAGGAAATATGACCTCTAGGGGTGGAAAAAATGTCTAGACAAGATCCATTAGCCCTGCCTCCCAGCCTACTTTTACTTCTGCAGGGATTTTACCTATTCCCCTTCTGTCTCGGAGGCTGGCCATAACTTCTTAGTGCAATCATACTCCCACTCCCCCACTTCTAAACCTTTGCATATTGGAGAAGAAACATTTAAGTTTGTAGGATCAGAAATTAAGGCACGCAATCTATCCATGGCTAAGTTCAAAAAGGTTCTTGCTGTTTATGACTGTCTAGAGAAAGATGATGTGAGTGGCCCTACTGAAGTTGCCTACGAGACCAAGCCACCAACTCCAACCTTCCCCTCAGGTATTACTGATGATTTTGTTTCTTCAACTACAATGCTAGATTCTGATCCACTTCTTTCTGGGACTATATCATCTGATTCTGTCGCTGTTGTTAATGATGATAGTGCAAATAATTTTCTTAACAACACTCTCAATTAGGAGTCCTATGATCACCTCATTGTTTTTTATAGTATCATTGGAATTTCCTTACATTCCACAGATGAGGCTAAGAATTTTCTTAACTCTATAGAGTAGAACATGGACTTCCTCATATCGATTTAAATATTAAATCCAACTTGGCTGAGAACCTAGATTCTCTTTCTTTTTCTCCACCCAATTAATGATCATTAACACATGGAACATAAGAGGCCTGGGTTCCAGTGGAAAAAAACAGGCTATTAGTAACTTTGTTAAAACTAACAAATGCCATGTCATTATCATTAGTGAGACTAAATTAGAAACCTTTACTCCTTATACTCTTAGGCAGCTAGGAGGAGGTTTATTAAATCAATGGTCCCTTATTCCTTCCCTAGGGGCCTCTGGGGGATTTTTCATTGGGACCTTTACTCCTTATGCTTTCCCAATGTGCCTTCATCCCAAGGAGACACATTGGGGATTGTTTCCTGGTAGCTCAGGAAACATTACACTTCATGAAGCTGGCAGGCATTCCTGGATTTCTCCTGAAATTGGATTTTGAGAAAGCTTTTGATAATGTTAACTAGGATTTTTTATTGGATTCTCTTTCTGGTTTAGGCTGTGGACCTACATGGATTAATTGGATAAAAATGTGCATTACACATGCCAGGTTCTCCATCTTACATAACGATTTGCCTAAAGGTTTTTTCCTACCTCTAATGGTCGAAGGCAAGGTGACCCGTTGTCACCTCTCCTTTTCATTACTGTCACACACATTCTGAATGGAATGCTTTCTCTTGCTGTGGAATCCATGCTGATATCTGACATCCAATTTCCTAATGGTGGCCCTAATATAATGAACATTCAGTATGCAGATGACACTATCTTATTTCTGTGTGCATGTGAGGATAACATAATCAATATTAATAGGATTTTGTATTGTTTTCAGTATTGCTCTGGTTTGAAATTTAACTTCCATAAGTCCTCCCTTACTGGCATAGGTGTATCAAGTCCACTCATCACTAGATCTTCCCAAATCTTGGGTTGCAACACTTCTCCTTTGCCTATAAAATATCTGGGACTTCCCCTACACTTTAGGAGGGCAACCTACAATGACTGGTCTCCAGTCATTGTAAAAATCTCTAAAAAACTCTCTTTTTGGAAGGCAAAACAATTGTCTCTAGGAGGAAGATTAACTCTGGTTAATTATGTTCTCTCAGCCACACCCCTTTACTATTTATCTGTGCTACACATCCCTGCAAAGGTTGTTAAAGCCATTGATAAATATAGATCCAGATTTCTTTGGAAATCCTATTCCTCCTCTCCCTCTATTGGTCATCTGGTTAAATGGAATACACTTTGTAGACCAAAGCATCAACTTGGCTGGGGAATTATAAATATTAAAAACTTTAACTTGGCTCTCAAATCTAAGTTGCTTTGACAGTTACTTTCCAACACTTGCTCTCTCAAGTGAAAAGAAATTCTTAAAGCAAGATACTTTGCTAAGAACTGGCTTGGGGCTCTCCTCAACACATCCTCAGGTAGGTCCTCACTCTTATGACAGGAATTGAAAGTATGCCACAATTTAGTCAATTGCTGCACCAACCTTCAAGTTCAGAATGGTAGCAGCATTATATTCTAGAAAAGTAAATGGTGGAATGGGGTAAAACTTAAACACTTCCTTTCTGACCTTTTCCTATTGGCTAAAAGTAAAAAGGCCTCACTTGCCAAGACAATTGAGACCTTTAGAGTTGATTTTGGCAAATTATTTGCTCACCATCACTCTCTAGCACATACTAGAAATATTCAGGAACAGGCTGATCTTCTTTCAGATATCTTGTCTAACCTTAACCTACTTTCTAATGATGATATCTTACAGTGGAACTTTTCAAATCATATTTTCTCAGTGAAATCATGTTACAATATTATCACTAATCGTGATCTTAGATTTCGACACCATGACCCTATTTGGTGCAGCTGGGCTCCTTTGAAAATAAAAATCTTCTCTTGGCTGGTGCTCTATGACAAAATCTTGACTAAGGTAAATCTATGTAAAAGGGGCTGGATTGGTCCTGAACACTGTGTTTTTTGCAATACACATAAAGAAACTATTACTCATTTATTCAAACATTGTCCTTTTTCTATTTCCATTTGGAGAGCATTTACTCAGAGATCTCTTTACCCTACTATGTTTTACATTGATGATCTGTTTATATATTCTCTTCTCCTTAAATTTGCCCTACCTACTAAAGGATGCTATACTATGTTTCAAATCATTCTGTGGGTTATTTGGAAGGAAAGAAATAACCGCATTTTTAGAAAGGTTTGTAATTACTCTAATATGTGTATAAATGAAATTTCTTCTCTTATTCATGGCTGCATAGATACTATGGCTTCAGGTTTTGATAAGGATGACGCCCTCAGCTCTATCACCTCCTTCCAGCAAACTCGTGAAGCCGAGCTTACCACCACTGACTTACCTACCTGCAGGGATGCAGATTCATCTAAACCCTGCTCTGCTCCAGTGGATGACCATCAGATCGATGATTAACTTCCTGTTAGTCGTTTTTTTTGGGAAATTCTTTTTTTAGGACATTTCAACTTTATTTGATGGTCTGTGTTGGTCGATATGATTTTTTGAATTGACAGTTCAACTTTCAAGAACTATATCAAACACTAAATTTTATACTTTTTTGTTTTTCCAAAGTTTATTTACCCGAAGGACTTATATATCACATCTTACCGTTAACCAACAAAAATCCGAGTCTAACCAGAAGCAACATGGGAAGCGTCAAAGCTCAGTAACCTTGTTTTGTCTGGTAAAGCACCCCATTGTCTGATGTTTCTCACTTCTAAATGCCTTCAGAATGCACTCTCTGTCTCGCCAAATCGATCAACTTCCAGATTAAAGAATTACTTTACATGCCTAGGAAAAGACTTGGGGTGCTGGTATAAGTGGAGACCACCTCCAAGCCATTATTTTAAAGAGAGAGAGATAAGATAATTGAAAATCTTTAAAAAAAACTTTGTATGGGGGAAACTTTTCTTTTTTGTACTACTAATATTCATTCTAGAACTCTTGTTAAGAATTTGGCCCACGGGCTGTCATGAGTGCCCAGGTCCGTCACAGCCTTTCGTCCATTGTTGTCTTGGAATTTGGAAGGTACTGTGTCCAGTTCTGGTCAGTGCTTCTGGAAACTGGATTCAAGGTAGAGGTTCCCAGAACCGTGTAACAGGACTGAAAGATACCGGAGAATATACTTTCCGAGATTGGAACAACGTTTGATAGTTTTTCTTTCTTTCTTTTTTCTTTACCCGGTAAAAGTAATTATATCATTAATGAACTGGGTATTAGTGTAGAGCATTAAATCTTTCTAGGTGTGATAGAAGTTTATTTAGCATTTGGGACAATCCTATGATTTTTTGTGAGACCTAAAGTTGACGATGGTAAGCTTGTATCCACCGTCAATCATGTAAATCTAGACTTACATCTATGTGAAAAAAATAATAATAATCTCAAATTTGACTCTACAAAGACTCAAATTTAGGACCTTAGCTAGGTGGAGAGTGTGACTGTGCCCACGACTCGGAAGGTAAGGAAGCTACAGCCATGTCAAGATGGCGAAGGCGCGAGATGAGACAAAAAAGAGAGAAATGGAATCGCCACTTAGTCTTTTAAGGAAAAACACAAACGAATCACTAAAAGTGAATGAATGAGACACAAACGTGAAGGCCATATGTCTACTAACCAGAGGATGAGTAAGGATTCTATTACGCACGAGGAATGTGTTAGACACCCCCGTACGCCCGAGAAACTCGATCTTTCTAGTCTAATTTGCTTGTTTGAGGCTGAATGAGTTTGTTATGCCTAGATTTTTTTCTAATCATGCTGATGTGAGTGCCAAGACAAGACTAGATGGATGTGCAAGACGCTGTGCAAAAATTACGGAGAAATCCACATGAATTGACAAAATTGCAAAAAATCACATGAACTGACGATATTTTTGTAAAGAACGCCTCCGAAAACCATGTTGATGTCAAAAGGATAAACAGTCAAGTCAACCCGTGTTCTCGGAATCATGAAAAAAGTCGTGAAAATCAAAAAGGGTAAAAATAATCCGTGATGGGGTCAAATGTCGACCCTCAGGCTTGTTAATGTACGCCCTCGGGCGATGAAATCCAAATCAAATCAAAAAAAATCTGAAATGTAGGATTAAAGCAAATCAAATCGGATAATGGATAAGAAACTCTAAGGACAAAGTGAAGAAAGAAATCCATGAAGGAAAGGCATAGGATGCCAGCTCGCCAAATAGGGATACAAATATGAGGAAAGCGTATATGGAATGCATGGACAAATGCCTAAATGCATAAAAACTATAAAGGATGGTCTAGACATGGACAATGCAAGACTAGTGCAAAAATTGAGATGTATGCTCATGAAATGGAGACACAAGGGCAATTTGGTCATTTCCCTAGCTAGATGTGATAAATGTTTGCATGGGAGTGATGCATGGCCTAAGTTATGTCAAAATGTGTGTCAAATGTGTAGAAGATGTTATTTGCAAGAAACACGGGGGAGAAAATCAACAAAATGATGTAAACACAATAAAGGACAAACATAAGGGCTAAAACGTAAAATTCACAAAAGGAGTGAGAATCTAGATGAAAAAAACATGTTCACGACCCCTATTCTAACATGCAAATGATGGGTCCAATGTCAATGTGGCACATGGATGTAAAAGTTGCACTTGGATAATTTCTTGAAAATTCAAGGTCTAAGTGTAAAATTCACACATGAGTGCAAATGTGACCAACATGTAAAGCTAAAGATCAAATCCCAGTGAAAACATAATTTTTGAATAGAATCTGTGATTAAATGCAAAATATGAGATTAAATGTGTGAAAATTGCCCCAAAATATGCAGGAAAACATTTAAAACATTAATTAATAGATTTGGAATTAATCTAAGGGTCAAAATGTAAATTTTATGTTCAGAAACGATTTAATGTGAATCTAGGGACTTTTGTGCAAAATTTCTAGACTTGAATATGGTAAAAATTGGGATTTTATGTTGGTTAGTGCAATTATGAAGTTTCCTAAGGTCTAAGATGCAAAATACACATGAAAAACTCTTTTTTTTTAAGTTCTGGGGACTTAATGCAAAAGATCAGGATCAAACTGTAAAGCAAATTCCATTTTAATAACAGTCAGTGTGATTTTCAAATATTTTAGGGCTTAGAATGAAAATTTCACAAAGAAAACTTGTTCAGGACCTAAATGTAAGGGAAACATGTTCCAGGGACCTAGATGTAACAAAAACATGCATTAATATGTTAGAAATTAAACAATAAAACATTCAAGGAGTTACATGCAAAATGCACAGAGAAATAAAAGAAATAAATGAATTTTAAAATTACAGGGACTATGATGCAAATGTTTGGACCCATATGCAATAAAAAAAGGATTCAAATGTAATAAACTGAAGACCTAATAACAATAAGCTTAAACTAAAGGGGCCTAATCTAAAAAGGAGACCATTCGAAGATCACTCGAGGATCGTCGGCGTTCTCCCCCCGGCGATCTCTCCGACGAGGCTCCGGTGGCTATCCCGAGGCGGAGGGGGGCGCGCGGCGACTAAGGAACCTTCGTGGAGGCGCGGTGACCATCCCCAGGAGGTTGGGTAAGGCTGGGGAGGCCTCCCCCCGACCTCGTGCTCCAGCGGTACCCACTGGACGACGACGGAGAAGACGACAACACGACGCGATGGTGTTTCGGAGGCTGGAGCGGCGCGACGACGGCTAGCGAAGCATCACGGGGCACGGTGGGTGCTCCGAAGGGGTCATTGGAGGCTGGGGTGGCCTGGCGAGCTCTCC
The DNA here is from genome assembly GCA_024699735.1 of Posidonia australis. Taxonomy (NCBI): domain Eukaryota; kingdom Viridiplantae; phylum Streptophyta; class Magnoliopsida; order Alismatales; family Posidoniaceae; genus Posidonia; species Posidonia australis. The sequence goes on from JAMKQA010005171.1 coordinate 10,807, forward strand.
CCAACTAGCGCTCCGGCGATGGGTGTAGCGACCACGGCAGCGGTCTTCTGGTGGCTAGAGCGACATCAAGCCCGCATGGGGATGTTCGTGGTGATGCGGCGGACCTCCCCGGCATGGTCACGAGCGGCGGGGACCTTCAGAGGCTTCCAGCGACTTCACGGTGGCGATCGTCGGAGCAGTGCAGCGACGTCGATGGCGGACGACGTGGATGCTTGGGAGGCTCCTCCAAAGCTGAGGGAGACGAGGGTGGAGGAAGAAAGAGGAGGGGAGGAGTAGGTAAGGCCCTGGGGGCCTTGCCCAAACCTAGGAGGCCTGAGGCCTCGCCAGTGGTGGTGAACCCACCACCGGAGGCAGGGGGAGGCGGCGCAGAGCGGTGGTCTCCAACGACGCTGAGCCCAAGTGGCTATAAGCAGGCTAGTCGAAGCTAAAAGCAGGGTGATTTAAAGCCAAAATAAAAAGGAAAGGGAGGGAATTACCTGTGTGAGGCGTCTGTCTTCTCCAACGAGCAGCGGCGGCACTCTCTGGGACGATGCTCTGGCGACGGTGGTTGGGACCCTGGGACGCACAAATGGGCAAGAGGAGGTCTCTGACTTAGGGAATTGGCTGGGTTTCTCCGGGGATTCGAGGGTGAGGACCTACCTGAGGATGTGTTGAGGAGAGCCCCAGGCCAGTTCCTAGCAAAGTATCTTGTTTTAAGAATTTCTTTCAACTTGAGAGAGTAAGTGTTGAAAAGTAACTGCCAAAGCAACTTAGATTTGAGAGCTAGGTTAAAGTTTTTAATATTTAAAATTCCCCAGTCCCCAGCCATATTGATGCTTTGATCTACAAAGTGTATCCCATTTAACCAGATTACCAATAGAGGGAGAGGAGGAATAGGATTTCCAAAGAAATCTGGATCTATATTTATCAATGGCTTTAACAACCTTTGCAGGGATGTGTAGCACAGATCAATAGTAAATGGGTATGGCTGAGAGAACAAAATTAACCATAGTTAATCTTCCTCCTAAAGACAATTGTTTTTCCTTCCAAAAAGAGAGTTTTTTAGAAATTTTTTCAATGACTAAAGACCAGTCATTGTTGGTTGCCCTCCTAAAGTGTAGGGAAAGTCCTAGATATTTTATAAGGAAAAGAGAAGTGTTGCAACCCAAGATTTGGGAAAATCTAGTGATGAGTGGACTTGATATACTTATGCTAGTAAAGGAAGACTTATGGAAGTTAATTTTCAAACCAGAGCAATACTGAAAGCAACACAAAATCCTCTTAATATTGATTATGTTATCCTCACATGCACACAGAAATAAGATAGTGTCATCTGCATACTGAATGTTCACTATATTAGAGCCACCATTAGGAAATTTGATGTCAGATATCAGCATGGATTCCACAGCAAGAGAAAGCATTCCATTCAGAATGTGTGTGGCAGTAATGAAAAGGAGAGGTGACAACGGGTCACCATGCCTTAGACCATTAAAGGCAGGGAAAAACCCTTTAGGGGAACCGTTCAGTAAGATAGAGAACCTGGCATGTGTAATGCACATTTTTATCCAATTAATCCATGTAGGTCCACAGCCTAAACCAGAAAGAGAATCCAATAAAAAATCCTAGTTAACATTATCAAATGTTTTCTCAAAATCCAATTTCAGGAGATATCCAGGAATGACAGCCACCTTCATGAAGTGTAATGTTACTTGAACTACCAGGAAACAGTCCCCAATGTGTCTCCTTGGGATGAAGGCACATTGGGAGTTGTCAATGATATTGTCTAAGACAGGGGAAAGCCTAGAAGTCAAAGTTTTAGTAATAATTTTATATAAACTGTTCAACAAACTAATAAGCTTGAAATCTTTTATGCATTGTGCCCCTTCCAGCTTAGGGATTAGTGTGATAAAAGTTTGATTAATAGGATGAAGAGAGTCCGTTTCTGTGGAAGAAAACAGATGATTAAAAACCTCCAAGATATCTTCTTTGAGAATGTCCCAGAATTGTTGGAAAAAGAAGATTAGAAAGCCATCAGGTCTTGGGGTGTTGTCTCCAGGTAGAAGCAACAAATTACTGTGAATTTCCTCCAAGGAGAATGCAGCTTCCAAGTCCAAGGGATTCTGAATTTTAGTTGGGATTAAGGTATGCCAATTCAATTCAGGACTAGCTCTTGTGGGTTTATTGAATTGTCTAGTGAAGTGGTCCTCTAGTTCCTTGGAAATGGTGGAAGGAGAGAAAGTAATGTTGTCCCTTATCTTCAGAGAGTGAGTAGCATTGGTTCTTCTTCTGCTATTGACCATATTGTGAAAGAAAGATGTGTTTAAATCTCCTTCTTTAAGCCATTAGATTCTTGACTTTTGCTTCCAACATTCTTCTTGTTCTTGGAGCAAAGAGAAATGTTTTAACTAAAGGTTTCTTCTCTCAGACAGAATAGTTGCAGTTAACAGTTGGGATTCAGCTAATGAGTCTAAATGGGCAATTCAGGATTCAATGGAAAGTAGACTACTACATCTAACCTTTCTTACCAGCCTAATCCAACCAATAATCTGTTTCTTAAACTGTTTGAGCCTGTATGCAAATTTAGTTACAGGAGAGGAAGAGGTACAGATGTTAAGGGAACAGTACCAAGAGGATTCAATGAAAGAACTGAACCCCTCAAAGAGAAGCTAGGATTTGTAAAATTTAAATGAGGTAGGCCCCCAGTCTAAAGAAGTAGTATTAAGAGAGATGGGTATATGATCAGAAACTACCCTGGTCAGGCCCAGACAGAAAGAGTTGGGAAAAGAATTTGCCCAATCCATAAAGACAAGGAATCTGTCCAATTTAACCATGATAGGTGGCACTTGCATGTTGGACCAAGTGTATTTAGAATTATTAGGAGAGAAATCCACCAGGAAGTGACTATCAATAAAGGCGTTGAATTGTCTCATAATAGATGAAATGTCACACCTAGTGGAGTGTTCATCTGAGTATCTGGTGAGGTTAAAGTCTCCTCCAATGACTCAAAAAGAATTCACCTTTTTGCTTAAAAAATCTAAGTCCGCAAGGAATTCAATTTTCAGTATGGGATCGTAGGGTCCATATACCCCTGTGAGCCACCAATCTAGACCATCTGAAAGGCTAGTGAAATTAATAAAGAGGCAGTGTGTGGTAGGAATGGTGTTCAACAGCTTTAAAATCTATCATTCCACCCAATGAAAAGTCCCCCAGAGGCCCCCAGGGAAGGAATAAGGGACCATTGATTTATTAAACCGCCTCCAAGCTGCCTAAGAGCATAAGGAGTAAAGGCCTCTAATTTAGTCTCACAAATGATAATGACATGGCATTTGTTAGTTTTAACGAAGTTACTAATAGCCCATTTTTTTCACACTGGAACCCAGACCTTTTATGTTCCATGCGTTAATGATCATTAATTGGGTGGAGAAAGAGAAAGAGAATCTAAGTTCTCAGCCAAGTTGGATTAAATATTTAAATCGATATGAGGAAGTCCCTGTTCCACTCTAATAGAGTTAAGAAAGTTCTTAGCCTCATCCGTGGAATGTAAGGAAATTCCAATGATACTACAAAAAGCAATGAGGTGATTATAGGACTCCCAATTGAGAGTGTCGTTAAGAAAATTATTTGCACTATCATCATTAACAACAGTGATAGAAACAGATGATATAGACCCAGAAAGAAGTGGATCAGAATCTAGCATTGTAGTTGAAGAAACAGAATGAGAAGATGATTTGCATCTAAAACAAGTCCCTAAATATTTACATTTAACACCTGTCCAGGAAATAAAATTCATAAAATGTAAATAATTACAAAATGAATTTTACAAGTGTTACATCCTAACTCCCTTAAAAGAAGATTTCGCCCTCGAAATCACTAGGCGAAAAGATACGAGTACTGGGCTAGGATGGCTTCCTCACGTTCCCACGTGGCCTCCTCGGCTCCATGATGCCGCCACCGCACCAAGACCAGCGGAATCACCTTATTCCACAACACATGCTCCTTGCGGTCAACAATCTCGACGGCATCCGCCACAAAGGACAGATCTTCCTGAAGCACTCCTAGCTGAACTGGGATCACATGAGAATCGTCAGCCAGGCACTTCCTCAGCATGGAGACGTGGAACACGTCGTGCACGGACGACAAGTCTGGTGGTAGATCCAACCGATAAGCAACCTCACCAATCCTCTAGGTGATCTGGTACGGGCCAATATAGCGAGGACTCAGCTTGCCACGCTTCCCAAACCGCATCACACCCTGCTCCAGACTCCGGAAATCTCGGCGAAGCTGCTCCTTCACATGCGGGAAAGTACTTGTCATAGAAGGCCGCCTTGAAATCTGTCCACTGGATACTAGCAGTGACTGAGTCCGGGAACGTCAACCGCCTCACAGACCTCCACCACCTATCTGCCTCACCATCCAGCAGGTAGGTCGCCAACCTCACCCAATGCTCCACTGGGCACGCCAAGCTCTCCAGCATCTTCACCACCTTCTCCAGCCAGGCCTCGCTCTCTTCAACACTGACCTTGCCCTTGAACGACGGCGGACGAAGCTTCGTGAACAGGTTCAGCCACGGGTCACCCGACAGTCCACTAGCACTACTCTTGCTGAACGCGTGGGAAATCCCCTGCGCCAAACTCCTCAATTCCACACGAGCTGCCTTCCATCCGCCTACGTCCTCTCGGGACTCGGTCTCCACAACAGGGGCCTTGCCCTTACGACCACGAGGAGGCATCCAACCGGAGAAAGGCAAAGTACCTACAACACAGACAAAGCAACAACCAAAAAAGGACTTTTTTTGAAGAGGTCTTTCGAGAGCAAAAACCTAGCCTTGCATTGTCCATGTCTAAGCCATTTTTTAAAGTTTTTGCACATTTAGGCACATATCCTTGCAGTTTTTATCTTTTTTTCCCATTTATCTTTATTTAGCGAGCCGACATCCCATGCCTTTCATCCATGGTTTCTTTCTTCATCCTACCTCCAGAATTTCTCATCCTTTATCCGATTTGACTAGTTTTTACTCCTACATCTCATGTTTTTGACTTGATTTGGATTTCATCGCCTCAGGGCGTACAGTAATAGGCCTGAGGGCCGACATTTGTCCCTACTACGGATTATTTTTCTCGTTTTTGATTTTCACGATTTTCTCATGATCTCATACACAGTTTTGCACGTTCGTTTAGTCATGTCACATCCATACACATTAGCATGATTAGAGCATGATCCAGGTTTAGCAAACATTCATCAAACCTTTAGCAAGCATTTGGACTAGAAAGACCGAGTTTCTTGGACGTACGAGGGTGCCTAACACCTTCCTCGTGCGTAATAGGAATCCTTACCCATCCTCTGGTTAGCAGACATCCAGCCTTCCCATGTGCATCTCATGCATTCATCCTTTTGTGGTTTTCCTCGTCTTTCCCTTAAAAGACTAGGTGGCGACTCC
>JAMKQA010005172.1:0-13618 GCA_024699735.1 Posidonia australis
GGAAAATCACAATATCAAAAGACACCAGGATTCGTTCCTCGGAACGAACCGTGGATAGGAAAATCACAATATCAAAAGACACCAGGATTCGCTCCTTGGAACGAACCGTGGATAGGAAAATCACAATATCAAAAGACACCATGATTCGTTCCTCGGAACGAGCCGTGGATAGGAAAAGGAGGGGATGTATTGAAGCATTATGGGCCTTCGTGGGCCTCCTTGGGCCTATGTGGACTTTGTGGGCCCACACGGGCCCAAATGGATTGATTGGGTCCAAAGAGGCCAAATGGTCTCAAATAGGCTTGCATGAAGTCAAATAAGCTTGAAATGGTGTAGTGGGCCCAAATGGGCTCAATCAGGGTTTAGTGGGCCTTCATGGGCCCAATTGGGTTTCCATGAACCAAATGGCCTAGGTTAAGGGGTTTGAGAGCCCAAATGGGCTCAACCAAGGTTCAAGCTCAGCCACCAGATCCTCATCTTGCAAAATTGGAAATTTGGGGTGTCTACAGATATACCGAAATTTTTCGGCATATTGAAATGCCCTGTATAGCCCTATTTCTTAATGTTTTCAATGAATGGTTTGGTTTGGGATTTTGGCTATTTTCCTAAGACATTATGGGGGTATTTAGAAAATTATTACATGTTTCTTGAATACAACAATTATATTTACATGAAGTACAATTTACATTAATAACTTGATCTCCAATCTTAAATTTTCAAATGATTTGACTTAAGAATGACTTAAGTGGCCTTGAATTTGCCACATCGATTTCTTCTAGTTAATTTCACCTTCTTCTTTTTCTAAGGTCCAAAACATCTCTTCTTTCACCTATTTAGAAGGGTTAGCATACAAATATGGTTTGTTATCATGCATCAAAATTAAGATGAATCAAATTTTGCCAACACACCCTCCTCCTTTCCCACGGTCCTCCTCTTGCACCTCCACCCTCCTCCTCCCCTCTCGTGGTCCTCTAACGCCTCCAACTTCCTGCTCCTCGAGTCATGCTTCTCTGGTGTCCTCCTCACGCTCCTCCGATGATCGTGCTTCTCTAGCCATCTCTTTCCTATGCCTCCAAAAGGCTTCATGTGAGATTCGGAAAATACATCATCAGATTCAACCATCTAGACATTAGGCAGCCAAGAAGAAGGTAAATCTATGGTTGAGATGTACAACTGAGATGTTGTTTTATCAAATTTTATTTAATAGGCTTCAAGAAAACTTTATTTATGAGTAGCAATCTTTGACTTTTTTCAATGTGCAATTGCGATGTTGAGTTCTTCATTATTGTTTATTTCAATTTGCAATGTGTTACTGGTAGATTGCATCATATATCTTTTCATATTTTATTTATAAAATCTTGTGTTCTTAGCATTGGTGAATATGACTCCCCTTAACAAGACAAATAGGGATGAGGAAAAATGTTGTTTTGGTCTTTTACATGTGGCTTGAGATACTACAGATGGTGCTATATTGCATTTCATTTTAATTTTATTTTTACATATCAAACAATGGAAAGGAATTGTCTGTCAATTCTGTTCTATTTTTTAATGCGTATTAAACACTAGAATGGGATAAATTTGGTTTATTCCATTCCATTATATTTCTATAGTAATTCTATTCCAAAGTTCATTTCATTCCAATGTATTCTTTATCTAATGCACTAAATAGGGGTTTGGAGGTGGAGAATTAGACTTTCATGATTGTTCATTGATGAAAGCATTGATGATGAGATATTTAATAATTCTTGTTTTAAAATTAATTTTAGTAGTTAATGAAACTACGATTTTTAGTTTTATCATGAGCAAACTAAAACAAAGTTGATTGAAAAATCATTATAGTGGCGTGGAAATGAAAAACCAGACTGTTGGGATTGTTCATTAATGAAAACACACATAATGAAATATTTAACAAATTAATGTTTGAAACTTAATTTAGTAATTAATGAAATAGATTGCAATCACTTTTTAGTTTATTATGAGTGAGCAAAAACACAATTGACTCAAAAAATTATAAGCTTTGTTGCTATTAGAGTGAGAATGAACCTTGTTAAATATTTTTCTATATAAATAAATTGACAAAAATATAAAAATGTATTTATCGTATTAGACTTGTCTATTTTAACATGGTACGATAACATAACATGATATAACTATGTTTAGGTTTAGCTTTATCGTATCTCATGTATTTATCGTATTTATTCGCTAAACACAATTATTAAATGGATCGTTTTCGTATCTAATATGAAAATCCGATAAGTACACAATAGATACACGTTACCTAATCGTATATATAGCACACGATTATCCATTTAATATATGTCAAATACACATTATTATACTAGTAAATATCTAACATTATTATACTAATTGTGATTATTGACTTGTTACTTTAGTATTTTAGCATTAGGATTTAGACATTTAGGATTAGGATTTACATATTATACTAATTGTATAATAAACGTGTAATAGTATCAATCGGGTCATTGTTACATCACGATGAATCTAAATGTGTACTTAACGAATCATGTTGTGTAAACACGACAATAAATAGTTTGTGTTTGGGTTTAATATTAGCTACACGACAACCAAATAGATCGTATTTGTATTTGACATATATATATATAGTATATATGTTTATACACTACACGATCCGAATAACAGGTCTAAATTACATGCTTGAATATGTTAAAATCTTTTTATTCTTTCTATGTTTTTTTTTTAATATCTAACTAGTTGTTGAGATATTCTCTTTCCTATCAACTTGTTCAATATGATGAAGTGGACTTTGTAAACTGATGCGAGATATTTTGTCTTGCCTGGCTCGAACTAGAAGACTTAGGCGAATAGTCAAAAAACACCAGGATGCCCGATTCAAAGACTTAGCATAAAAGCATGAAGACCTAGGTGAACGGCCTAGAGGTACTCGGGAATTCAGCCAACCAGGGCATACTATAGGGATACTGGCTGAATGGCTAGCCTCTACTCCAGCTGGACCCCAATCTACGGGAGCTTTTCAGGCTACAGCGTGTGGTCCCTTTGGCACGTCGTAGCTTCCACTCATATGGTCGCACACTCTGACAATGCACCACACAAGAGATTATAACTTGGACACTTGTCCCTAGTTGAGCACGTGGTCTCACCCATGCCTCATAAATGCATGTGGATTTCCAGTATGGACCATAATGCCACATGTTCTCAACAGTAACCAACAAACATACCAAGGTCTCCCTCTGAACATGCCTTCTGTATCAAATAGGCCTGCTGAAGCCGCCTAATAGGTTTGTGGAGGTAATCTAATGATGAGTGTATTTTACTTATCCGCAAGTGCACAGCATATTATGTAGTACATATGCAAATACAGGTCGATTCCACAGAGAAATGTATTTTTAAAAATAAAGATTTATTATCAATTATTGAAAGGAGTTTGAGAGAGATGATGTTTAAAAATTAAAACTAGAATATCAAGATGTAATCAAATTAATTAAAACCTAGGGTTTGAATCTATTTATGTGACATTAAGAATGCATAAGTAAATTTACTCTATCTCTTGTTTTAGATATCAATATTTGATTAAATGATTCTTATCCTAATAAGCATATACTATATGCTATACATCATAGAATATCAAGTAAAGAATAAAAACACATGGAATCAAATAAATCAAATGATATATGATAGATTTGAGATTATATACATAGACTAAAAAGAAAAATTCAATATTAGTCTATCAAAATTTATCAAATGATAAATAATCTATGTAATATACATCCAGTATACATAATCATAGCAACAGAGCACAAGAAAAAGAACAAAACTTACTCATAACATCTCAATTCACATAAACTTCATCTCAATCTTAGAACTAAAAACTTAGTCAAACATGATAACTACCAACATCAAAATAAAAGATAAAGGGAGAGAAATGTAAGACATAATTGAAAGGAAAAATGAAATTATATTAATAAAACTTGAGATTACAACTGGAACAATTTTGAAGAGTCTTTCACAGAAATAAAGAAAAATTCTAAGTCTAAAAGGTGAAAGGTCCCCTCAGATCTACACAATGAGTTCTTTTATAAACTTACAGAAATTTACTTACTTCGAAGATAAATTCGAATACAAAATTTAATTTTTAATTTTGAATACAAGATATTTACAATTAAGAATTATATCCACCAAAGACTGAGTCAAAAATATCCTATGTTGGCATCTGGGAGGCGCCAAATCTGCATTTGGATGCCAAGGAGGCATCCACGTCAGCTAGGATCTACTCTGTCTTCTTCCACTTGTTAGTTCATATTTTCCTAGTATTTAGGCACGTGAAAAATATGTGTTTGATCTCTTAATGTAGCTCCAGAATTTTTCATGCAAAAATCTCTTCTTTTTTAGCACAATTATTCTTTTCCCCTTTTTTTCCTAGATTCTTTCTAAATCTTCAGGTTCCTGTAAAATTTACATAAAACACCTCATATACCATTATTTATATACAAAATAGATAAATATGGAAACAAAATATGTATGAATTATGGATTAATCAAACAGTCCTTGTAGACACTCTGGCTTTTACAGGTAGATTTGGATGTATCCAGGAGAGAGGATGTGACCTATGAAGTTGCTGGGCTTACTCACTTTTTTCCAGAAACACCACAATAACATTCGTCTTAACCATTGATTGTCAATTGGTCCTTAAAGGGATAGTCAATAGGCTCAAGGGCTGTTTGACTTGCTTTTGTTGGGCCAAGCGGTATTTCCAACCGGCTATGTATGGCGTGGATTCCAAGCGTGTGTTGTTGGCGAAAGTAAGTGGTGGAAATAGCTGGCGAAATGCCCAGTTTTAGGTGTAGAAGGCATTGGTGCCGTATTTCCCTGATAATTCACCTTATCTTCTTCACTAACAACTAAGATTCGTTCGGGACTTAATCTTCAGGTGTCCAGGACCTTGTTGTCCCTGATCTAACGTCGAATTCAGCTGAGACAGCCATCAAAGTCCATCGTCGCCGCTCATATCCGGCTGTTAAGCATCCACGGCCTCAAATCACCTTTGATGCCTATTTAAACCCCTTGGCAACACTCGGGAGAGGCATCGCCATTCTTGCTGTTCTCCAGTGCAAATCCTCAGCTCACTAGTTCATCTCCAGCTCCAGGTGATCATCTAACACCGACGCTTCCCACGAGCTTCGTTGACTCTACACAAGCTCTGGGAGGCCTAAGGTGTGTCGTCGAAGCATCACAGGTAAGCTCCTAACCTTGCATCGGCCTTAGTAGTTCCTTCAGAGTAGGAGTAACTCCCTTTGCTCTAGTTTTCGTGCTCCGGCGTCCTCTTCTCCAGCAATCATCGGGGTCGTCGAGGATGGGTCGCTCTTCGCCACATGTGATGTGCTCGGGCAATGGACGAGGTCAATGACCTCCAGATGAAACGTAATCACATCATGGTGGCCTAGCCTCCTCCCAATTGCATCGTGGCAATCCAAGTCGTTCTTCTCGCAGGAACATGACTAGAGCACGCGACGAGGACTGGGAGGAGGTTTGCACTTTGTCCTTGTCCTTTTATGTTGCCTTTTTCTTTGTCCTTGGGTCTCCTCTTCGTCCAGCTTGCTCCCGCGGGCTACGAAAGAGTTCATCTGAATCTGTTGAGACCGATTGATGTGTACTCCAGCGAGGAGAATGGGGAAAGCGATCAAGAGAGCCGATGATTGTTCTGATTGCATGAATTCAATCACTTTTCTTCGTTCTTACTTCATCGGTTTCTTCCCCTTTTATCTCTGTCGAGCTCATCGAAACTTAGCCTTTGCTGGATACAACTGAAATGCACTCTAACGAGCTAGATGGGAGGAGAGGACCATAGCGTGATTTTGTGTTTTGATTGCATGAATAATCACCTACTTGTCTATTCTTGCTTTTCCGATCGTGATGTTGCACTCTTTTCGATTTGATCGAGATTCATTGTGCGTTCAGTAACTGGACGGGCGACAGGTCACATGGTTCCCAACGACGGTGGAAGCCGACAATCTATCATGATGTAAGGAGTTGGCGATTATAGGCAACGGTTTCAGCAAACGGAATCAGTTGGCGAAAATCACTAGCGTGGGGCTCAGGAATCCATATAGTTATAACTGATTCTTTGCTTTTTGGTTTGACCACCCTTTGACTCCTTGACCTCTATTTGAATTCCTTAGCAATCCCTATTTCATCCTAGGACATATGTTATTTTGGCACGATTTGCTAAAAATACCCTTCCTTTGCGATTTATCATTTCTCCCCTTATTTTTCGATTTTCATGATTTAACAATTTTTGATTTGTGTTGGGAATTTATCGCTTAAGGGCATACATTAATAGGCTTGACAACGTCAACATGGACCCGAATACGAATTATTTTCCTCTTTTTGACTTTCTCAAGGTTTTTTAGTTTCTGTTGTTTTGTGTGACGCTTTTTGAATATTTTTGATGTTCTATTATTTTCCTCATCACCCAACGACGTACAGTAAAGTGGTACTCTTCATGCCTACATGGTCCCTCGGATTATTTTCCTTATCATTTCTCTTTTATTCACTGTTTCCATGGAAATTTATGTCATGTTTTCGCATTTATCCTAGGCATGTGCATTAGAAGTAGACAAGCATAGACACACTAGATCATGAGCAATCAGGTAACCTTGAAAGACCGATTTCTTGAGTGTATGTGGGTGACTAACACCTTCCCCATGCGTAACAAGAATCCTTACCCTTTTTCTGGCCTGCAGTAATTTGCGTGCTGCATCCATTAGGCACAGAGCATACATGTGTTTTTTTGCATTGATTCTTCTGAGTTTACTCTGTGTTTGGTTTTTCTCATATTTCCATTAAAAAACTAAGTGGTGATTCCTTTTCCTTATTCTTTTTCTCATCCTTCTTTGGTATTTCTGAATCGAGTCTTCTTCCTCGGATTCACCATCTTCGTCATGACCATATCAGGATTCTTCGTGTGTCTTCGCATGAGGAGTCATGCAGGGTTCCACCAGCATAGTCACACCTCCATACCTATCTTTTGCTAGTCCTCGAGCAAAATTAACTCTAACATCAAAAAAAGAAGAAAATCCTAACTCACTTTTGCAAGAATCGCGATTGCACTTAGCACGTGCAACAAGTCATTAAACTTTTAAGTTGTCCTAGTGAACGAGTGGTGTCTCATAAGGATTTTCAGCAGATTTATCCACAAACTCTCAAAAGAAAAGCAATTGAGGAATAAAGAAAAGGAAAAATTCTAAAGTATCAACATTAACCTACTCAACTAACAAATCTAAAATTTCCTAGTGTCTTAATCCTTCAATTTAACCTTTGTTGAGAACCCTCATTTTATCTTCATAGAGACTCTGTCTTATTTTTCACATCATTTTCTTAAAAATTTACTCATATGTACCTTGTGTTTGTGAAGTAGACCTTAGCATGGGTTTCCAGGTCCGATCTTACCACCTTAGCAATTTTATTTCATTTACTATAATCTTGCTTTCTTAGACTTTATTCTTAACTACCCTTTTAGCGAGTTTTAAGTCAGTTGATCCCAAACTAGATAGTTTTAGGTCACCAGATGTGAAGACACCCTAAGGAATTAATCAATCGAGTAGCAAAGGCTTCAAAGATAAGACTTTTTTTTCTTCTCTAATCACCTTTTTACATGAATACCAATGCTTACTGAGGTACGATATCCAGTTATTCAATGATTAAAAGGTTTTTTTTATTATTAAGTAATTTTAGGTCTTTCTTTATTCCTTATAGTTAATGACTAGAGTAGTAGTGCATGATAAAGTACATATTGAGCTATTAGATGCTATTTTTCATATTATGTCTCTATTCTTTGAATCATAAGGTTCTTAATTACTCAGTCTTACCTTTGAACTTCGACACTAGGTTACTCATTCACTCCTAATTGATTAGACTAATGTGGATAATTCCAATTTTTTTCGTTTTTTTTGTTTCTCTTTTTTTTCCCCTGTTTTTTTGAAGAAAGGAAAAAAATTTAAGTCAAATTACCTAAAAAATTTTTTTCTAAGCAGAAAAATAAAAAGACAATCAACAACTAAAGAAAATGAAAAAGACATAGAGAAGACTCCCCCTCCCCCTACATCTAAATTATGCATTATACTCAATGTATATAATAAATGATATGATCTATAAAATAACATAAGATCAATATCGATATAAAAGAAAGATTACCACATAGATCAATATCAATCCTCAATTTATCCAAATTACAACAAATAATAATACACTATTTCGGATAATTGGTCTACTGATCCATGAAGTAAAAATACAATTGGGCCAAATTGGGCACGGTTGTTACACTTTTTGTCCCTAATTTCAAGATCAAATTTTTAAAGTAGAAGGATCTATCTAATCAGTCGGGCTTTTACATCCTTCTTTGCTAAAGGTGTTTCAATACTACATGGCCAGTGTAGATAATGATGTAAGATTCGATTAAGTAAGACCAGAATTTCTCTAAGGCAAAAACTACAGCTAAGAATTCTTTTTCTGTGGTAGAGTAATTTAGCTGTGCTTCATTTAGTATCTTACTTGCATAGTAAATCACATGTGATAATTTGTTAATTCTTTGACCTAGAATAGCACCAATTGCAAGTATAGTTAGATGCATCGCACATCAGCTCAAAAGGTTGGGTCCAAACAGATAGATGAATGATGGGAGCTAAGTTTAAAGCCTTCTTAAGGTACTTAAGTGCCTTAAGACATTCAGGAGTGAATTCAAAAGGGACATCCTTAGATAGTAGACTAGTTAAGGGTCTAACAATCTTGTTAAAATCCTTAATAAATCTTTTATAAAACCCTGTATGTCCTTAGAAGACTCTAATTTCCTTGACATTGGTTGGTGGAGGAAGATTTGCAATTAGATCTACTTTTGCATGGTCTACTTCGATGCCTCTTTTTGAGATGACATGGCCTAAAATAATGCTTTATTTGACCATGAAGTGACATTTTTTCCAATTGAGTGTCAATTTTTTTTCTATACATCTTTTTAACACCAACTCAAGATGATGGAGGCATTCAAAAAATATGGACCCAAAAATGAAAAAATCATCCATGAAAATTTGTGGAAATCTTTCCACCATATTAGAGAAGATGCTTACCATGTATCTTTGAAAAGTAGTTGGAGCGTTATATAGCTCAAAAGACATGTGACAATAGCCCAAAGGACATACAACAATAGACAAAGGTTCCAAAAGAGCAAGTGAAGGTAATTTTCTCTTCGTTCTCAAGAGCAATAGGAATTTAGTTATAATCGGAGTATCCATTAAGGAAACAATAATACTCATAGCTGATTAACCGTTCTAACATCTGGTCAATGAGTGGCAAAGGAAAATAGTTTTTTTTCGTTGCTACATTCAGCTTCCTATAGTCTATGTATACTTGCTATCTTGTTTGGATGTGAATGGAAACAAGCTCATTGTCATTATTTTAGATTACAGTAATTCTAGATTTCTTTGGAATTACTTAAACAGGATTTACTTATGAGTTATCTGAGATGGGATAGATAATCCCAATATCAAGACATTTCAGTATGTCTTTTCCTACTACTTCCTTCATTACAGGATTTAACCGCCTTTATGGATATCTAGCTGGGTGGACTTCCTTTATCAAGTGGATTCAATGTTATACAATTGTTGGACTAATCCCCTTGATATCAGCCATGGTCCATCCTATGACTTTCTTATTCTCACTAAGGACGGCTAACAATGCCTCTTCTTGATCATAATTATAGGAAGGGTCTGATCTTGCCCTAAATAAGCATATTTGAGGTGTTTAGGCAAAGGTTTAAACTCAAATATAGGTGGTTCCTCATTATATGGTTTACGTTTAGGTCTAAGCTCAAATGTGGGTTCTGGAAAAGGGCTATACCAACTGTTAGTCTTCCAATGGGTTTACTCCATAGCTTCCTCTACCAATAATAATTCTTATTTGAAAATCTTCTCAAAACTTTGGTCAAAGTAGCCTAGATCAAAGTTAATGTCATCCTCTATTAGGTCTTTTTTCTTGGAGAAATCTTCAATCATGTTAACCTCAAATGCGTCATTTGGTTTATTAGTTAACTGCTTATCTAAAAAAATGTTAAGTGTGACAGTTAAATCTCCATAATTTAATCTCATTGAACTATTCCGATAATTGATTAAAGCATTAGTTGTAGCCAAGAAGAGTCAACCTAGGATAACTGGAATTTAACCTTTAAGGTTGGTCAAAGGTTGAATTTTTAAGATTACAAAATCTACAAGATATACAAAGTCATCAACCTTGATCAAAACATCTTCAACCATTCATTTTGGTATCTTAATTAATCTATCAGCCAACTGTAGTGTTACCCTATTGGATATCAACTAGCCTAGTCTTAATTGCTCGTACATCGAGTACGGCAACAGGTTAACATTAGCTTTCGGATCTAGCAAAGCCTTATTAATTTTTGTGTTACCTATGGTACATGAGATTGTAGGACTTCTAGAGTTCTTATATTTTATAGGTAATTAATTTGTCAAAATAGAATTGACATTGGCTGCTAGAAGAGCTTTCTTAGGCACATTAATGGTTCTCTTTCGAGTACACAAGTCTTTAAAATATTTGACATACGTAAGGACATGCTGAATTGCATCTAAGAGAGGAATGTTTACCTTAACTTACCTGAACACCTCTAGTATCTTTTCCATTTGTGTAGATTCCTTTTTATTTTTGAACCTATTTAGAAATAGGGTAATGAGTTTTTGTATAGGCTCAATAGATGATTTATTAGAAGGCCCAACATGTTTATTGGGTCCTTCAGAACTCTCAAGCTCCTCAAACTGGCCTGACTGGAATTTGATTGGTGTAGTTGAGTCAGAAAGTGAGTCTTTCAAATCCTAACAGCATGATCAGTCATGACAATATGGTTATGTACCTATTTTCCAGATCTTGATGTAATGATTGCATTAAACTGGTCGACTTAGTCGTCTAAAATCACATAAACTTGTCCTTGATTTGAATTTTGGACTTAATCTCTAGAATTTGATGCAGGTTAACTAGGGAAGGTTCCTTTCTTTCTTCCTCCTACCAACACGGCTAACTGGCTCAATTGCATCTCAATTCGAGATATGGCTTGCATATTAATAGCTATGTTGGTGTTTGTTTGAGAGTTAGTATTGAGAAGGGTCTCCATGCCTTTCTGTAGGATACTCAGCCTCCTCTCATTCTCATGATATCTTGGAGGTGGATTGGGTTGTGATTCTACATTAAAGTTCTACTGGATGATTTGATTAAGCCTAAAATGATTTGAGTACTATTTTTGGCCTTGGGAGAAAGTAAAATTATTGTTCCCACGATGAAGTTGCTGATTCCAAGAAAAATTAGGATGATTCCTCCATCTTAGATTGTATGTTGGGGCATATGGGTCATTTCGAGGCCTAATAAAGGTTTCATTTAGTTGTTCAGGCCCAAAATTAGGTTGGTCCCCTACTAAAAGACATTCTTCCATCACATGACCCACCATGTGACAACCTTTACATCAAATAATTTAGTTGTTGAATTTAGTTTCAGTGGTTATAGAAGACTATCGAGTGAATATTGTCTTTAGCGGGTGTAGGTTTATCAATTATTTAATCATTTGTACTCTTCCACTGTATTATTTTCTTAGCTAGTTCTCCTCGGAATTCCCATGCTTTATCCTTATTCTTCTTCATAAATGCTTCTTAACACATAAACTCAAGTATAATCCTAATTGAAATATCTAAACTCTCATAAATTATTTGGCATAGTCTTCACTTTCTGTACCATGGTGAGAATACTGGGCTAAGAGATTCTTAAATCTATCAAGATATTTCCAGAAAGACTCATCGATCTTTTGTTTAGAAGAATTAATTTCATTTCTAAATTTGATGATCTTGTGAATGGGATAGTATTTCTTTAGGATATAGTGCAAAATTGGACCCAAGTGATAATTGAATTAGTTGGTAGACTATAAAACTAATTTTTAACTTTGTCTTTTAATACTAAATGAATGAATCTTAATCATACTACATCATCAGACAACTGCTGTAACTTCATCATACCACACACTTTCTCAAATTCATTGATAAACCAGTAAGCATCTTCAGATTCTAGATCCGTGAACTTATGCAACTGACTAATATAATTGGATTTGAGTTCAAAATTGCTGCCAATGGTCTATGAGAGTCTAATGTAAAATGATCGTGTAGTTCTTACTAGGTAACATCTGGCTTCTAAGGTTAGAGGTGGATTGTGTATTTCATCAACCATTTTAAATTCTTCAAGTTCAACATGGGTTAGATGATGGATTGAATTACGAATCCACACATGTATGCACAAATGAGACTCAGATTTTTTTTTATAGGAAAAAATGAAACAATATGCAATGAAAATAGAAAAGAAGAAAAGATGAGAAGATAAGCGAACCAAATAGATGAGGAGATTCAAAATAGAGGAGGAAGATGTATAATCTAATCACATAAGTAACACAGATCTTAATTCTATGGTTGACCTAAAATCTAGACAGCCCCTAACTTTTAAGTTAACTTTTGAGATTCTCAAATCAAAATTCTTTAACATAATTTACCAGATCAGTGGAGGAAAGTGGAAGGCTTCCTGTGCTTGAACAATAGACCTAATTAAATAACTACTTGCCTTTTAAGGCTTAGCATTTTGAATAGCTTTTTTAGACACAAGTAGGAAAATAATTTTAAATTTTGAGTCACTCTTAGGCTCCCTTATCATATTGAGCTTGAATCCTAGGGGTTAATGTCTACTTGATTTTAATTAAAGCTTAAGTTAATGCTTGATGCTTTCTTTTGTTGTTTTTGGACTAAGAAAGAGTGATGAAATCTTCACCTTATCCTGTGCTATAGGTTTTACCCTTAGGTATTTTGAAATGATATGCAATAAACAATTATACTCAGATAAGTTGTTTTCCCTACTAACTATATGCTCTAAAATGCTAGAAATCAAGTAGGAGAATATGTACCTTTTCCTTCAGTGATCTTCATAAAAAAAAACAAGACAAAAATAGAAACCCTACTCTAACTGCAAGCTTAGATGATGAATATCCTAAAAAGCATGCTTCTAACTTGTTATAAAATCTTTTATTTGTTCAAGTTGAGGGTTGATTTTAAATTAGAGATCAAGAAAAATCCAAGAATCGTATCAAGATATTAACCCTAAAACAAGATTCTAAAAAAATCCAAAAATAATTGAATATAAAATATGAAAAGAAAAATTTGACCTAGACACCTAGAAGGTGTCTAAAATGTAAATTGGCGCCTAGGAGGCATTACTTGTAACGCCCCGAACCCGGGCACGCTACCAAACAATAGCATCACAAGCCTAATTACACTAATTACAGAATAAAAAGAGACTGTAACCAAGGCTCACCTCTAGGATCTCAATGCGGGGCTAGAAACTCCGATTCCTGCCCCAGAAACTGGCTGCACGCAGTCTGCACCTGAAACACACACAGCACGCGTGAGTGACATCTAAGTCACCCAGTACGCGCCCCCAAAACACCCAACTACAAGCAATCACAGTAAAACCAAAGAAAACTCGTTTTTTAAAATGCAAAACTTGGTTTTAATCTTTGAAAGTCACTTTTTTTCATTAA